>NW_019280647.1:15661-92581 GCF_000648695.1 Onthophagus taurus | reverse complement strand
AAATGTTGTGGACTGTATATAGTTGAATGAAAAGCTTCTATTTTTGTTTTAATTTATTTTGTTTAACTCAAATATAATGCTTGGAAGCGTCCGTCATCGCTGCTCGTAACGGACTGATCCCTTTTCGCGGGTAACAACTCGACACGTGTGTCCCTTCGATCGCTCACTAACGACATCTATGAACGAGAGTCGCAACAGTATCTAAGTCAGTTTTTAGACGTATGATGCAAATCGGACTTGAAATCGTATAGCGTGATTGGCGCTTAGCTTTATCCTTTAAAACAAATAGTATTTTAGGTCCCTCGGTATTCTATATTTTTTCTAAGATGTTACACCTTTACTTACCAGACAGCATGAAAATCTCTAAAAACGATAAAATGTCGCTTAGTCAAGTGATGTATAACGCGGTCCATTTATTATAATATGATAAAATACATAGATAATGTTATTTAAATTTATTTTTAAGTATAGAATTCAAAAACCTTAACTTTGACAACCTGGTGCCTAATAAGCGATTCCTTTTCTGATTAATTGTTGCGCCAACTTCTGTGAATAATCGTTCGTTAGACACTGAAGTTGCTAACAGTGGCAAATATTTCATTGCTCTTTTATACAAACATGGAAATAATGGTCGATTATTTTATCAAACATCGAAGATAAAATATCGTTCATAATGAACGATGTATCGATGTTTTATGGACTTCAACATCGCTATTAAAACATCGATATTTATGGACAATACATCGATGTTTTCGAAAACTCGATGTATCGTTTGCATCCCTACACCTGTGATCATTTTTACAAAATGGTGGAACCAACAGCCAACACAGAGTTCGACTTCTGTGTTATTCTGTGTCGATTTTTTTCCTACACAGGAAAAAATATAGAGTAAAAATCAACTCTAAAACATGGTTCAGATCGGTCCAATTTATTTAGAGTTATTTTTTTGCACTATATAGTGTAAGTGAATAGATTACAAATTTACACTAAATAGTGAGAAGATGGTGTTTATTAAATAGTGTAAAATCGTTACTCTATAACAGTGTATTATATGTAATCTAACTAGATGTTGTCGTGACTCTAATTAGATACATTTCTAATCTAATCAGTGTAAATTATTAAAAATTCGCTCTAATTTTACTCTATTAATTGACAAAATATCACTAAATAGTGTGTATCTTACACTTATTAGTGTTAATTTTTAATAGGAAGTGGAGTATTTTTAGGGAAGTTTTACGTTTGTAATAAAAATCAAAATTATAAAATATTTGTTTTTATTTTTACTTGTAATATATTGTTATAACTTAAATTTAAAAAAATTAAATTCTGTTTATATACATATATAATATATAAAATACTTAATTCATTTTAAAGTTTCCACCGAGTCACCATCAAAACTGCATCTAATGAGTCTTCTATAAGTTTCCTATATGTATAGTTGCACCAAGTTGCACATACTTACCAATCTTCACAAGGAACTTGTATGTAAAATCTTCCGGAAGTTCCACTAATTTCACATCATGAATGTTTTATTTTGGCAAACATAATTAAAATAAAAATAATCGTTCTTTCTTTCTATATCGCGTAAATCAGGTCTCGAGACGCTATCGAGTTCCGACTCGTTTAGTAGATGACCGTTAAATTTTAGCTGTATCACACCACATGTTGATCACGTGGTACCGACGAGTAATCCCGAGCAAAATAGTGCGGTGCCTACGAAGTACCCGAAGGAAAAGTACACGTCTAGTGTAAAATTTAATGTTTTATATATTACATAACTTCACTAACATAAGTAAAAAAGAACTCTCCTTTAGAGAACTGTAAAAACTACTCTATTAAGTGAATAATATATGAACTCTATATTAATATTAAATATAGTGTACATTAGAGTTATTTTTACCATGTGATATTACAATTTTTACTCTAATTCTTTTTACCAACTACTCTAAAATTTTTACACGACACGATTTTTTCCTGTGTAATTTTAAAACTATTTATAATCCAAAAAACAATTAAACAAAAATGAAAATTTAAATTTTGTCAATAATTGATACAGTCACCTCCTACATTCATATATGAATATGTATGTACCGGATTCATTGCAATTAACTCTTCTGTTTAAAAGATAATTAGACCGCGTTATGCATCACTTGACTAACCAACAAATGAATAATGTTGAGAAAAACGGATTTTCGTTTTAATCTCTCTAAAATATAAGACTTTTTAGAATAGACAGGCTCAAACTATTGAAAATTGTTTGGTGCCTGTCTAGGGATGCCACCTCTCTGGGTTTGAACCAGAGACTCTGGGTTTTGACATATGGTCACTGGTTTGTTAGATATTTTCTCCGGGTATAAGAGCCATTTCACAAAAAAATAAAAAGGCCTAAAATAATTCTCACGCCAGGAAAAATCCTCCATTTAAATAACCCGTGGTTGGATACACGATTTACCAAAGCTAGAGAAGGGTCAATGGGTCAAAGGGAAAATTATAGAAAATGTAAACACTTTCTACCATAAACTAAATAAATACAATATTTTTAACAGACATATTTATGTTAAATCTAATAAAAGTTTTAAATTTACCGTCAGCACTCCACCTAGTAATCGAAACGGTATTAGGAGATTTAGGGGATTCACCTATTCTCTTTGTGCCGAATGTTGAACTACTTGTTTTACTGTTGCTATTGCGATCTATAACCGTAAAGTGTTTAGTACAGTTTTTTGTGTTGTGTTTTGTTAGTTATATATCATAGAAGTTATTTGGTTATCTATTATTTTTTGATTCGCCATGAATGAGAGTAATAAAAGAGACAATTCGAGTACAAGTACTTCATCATCGGAATCCATTCATAAAAATAAACAAGTTAAGTACGCAACACATTTTCAAGATTCGTTGAAACAAAATCCACTATATAAATGTTGGTTGGTTAAAATAGATCAGTTTACAGCTAAATGTAATGTATGTAATATAAAGTCTACTGTTCAACATGACGGCGAAAAATTTTTAGAAACTCATTTAAATAGTAAAGGACAATCTAAGACAAACAGAATTCATTAACATTATTATTATTTTATCTAATTCCGTTATAAAAATTAAATTTTACATGTCTATCTGACGTTTTGTAACGTCACTTTTTTATAACTAGTGATGTAATGAATTCCATTACCTAACTACAAATTGATAAATTGACATCTGTCACTAATAGAATAAGTCAAGTTTTGAACAAAAATTGCTTTTTCAATGGAATTAGATAAAATTTTGTTAACACGTTATGAAACGGCTAAAATTAGTCTTTTCATAACTGGTTACGTAAATAACTATTTATTTCATTTGACATTTTTTATTAATATTTAATGTTATTATTAAATGACTTAATAAATTATTGATAGATGCTCTTCTGATATTTGAAACAAATACATTTGTTGAACTATTTAATTTATATTTGTTTTACACAAAAGTTGGATAGATTGCATTATTTCACATTTTTTAACATTTAATATTATTAAATGACTTAATAAATTATTGATAGATGGCGGTCATATATTTTTTATTTAATTCAAATAAACATGACAACATTTATACGTATTCAGAAATTTTCTGAGGTGTCAAATTAAAAATCCTGTTTTTTAAGATGGATTACGAAAATTACGAAAAATTTAACATGTTAGAATGTTACATATTAGAAAATAAAGTAAATTTTATATAAATTTTTAGTAGAATAGTTTTTAGTTATAGTACCGTAATTTACAGGAAACTGTAAATGTAATTTCTTTGACGACACTAAAAAAACAGTTTATTTTTAGCTTTATTCTAAAACAATAAGAAATAGACCTATCTAACCCCATATTTTTGTAATCAGAAAAAAACAACGAATTTAATAAGCGAATAATCAGTGATTGTTTCCATTTAAAAAAACGAAAATTGTCATAATATCTGAAAATCTAAAACCGAAATTTTTTTTTGATCATATAATGTCTTAATTATAATACTCCACCTATAGTAATAACCAAGATAATTGCACTTGCTGGTTTTACAATATTTTCAATTTTGGCCTCTAGAGGAAAAACAAAAGACAATAGCGTTATGAGGTTTTAGGCATTAGCAGTTTCTCGAAAAACGAGATCATGACATGTAAGCTACTTTTTTTCTAACTCTTATAGTTTCTGAAATAGCTTATTCGGACATCGAATTTGAACCACCCTGTACATCTCCCAAAAGAAGAGAAATTGCTCAGAGTTCAATGTCGTCATCATTGTGGACCTTGTATTCGATGCTAAGAACGTGTTTAAACATCCATAGACAAAAATTGTTACATTGACAACTAGAAAATTTAATGATCCAATGTCACCAACTTGAACTGGTTCCATGAAATGTTACTAAAATCTCATTACTAGTGATAGGACGGTATTTGAGGAATGGTATTTTTGAGGAGCGTACCGCTTCCACGCGATTTTAAAATACCCGTTACAGAACGTTACTACCGTCTTTTTCCGAAAATAAGACACTGTCTTACTTTCTTTTTTGGTCCAAAATATGCGCTAGGGCTTATTTTCGGGGGAGGGCAAAAATAAAAGTATATTTATATATTTTTATTTAATATTTATTTTACACAGAATACAGAAATTTAAATTTATTCAATTACAGTCATGTCATCTTCTTCTGGAACATCGTCATAAATAAAATTCTGAATTATATTCTGATTTTCTTCCAAATCCATTTCCTGTTGAATCATTGGTCCATGTCTTGCGATATAGCTATCGTTAAATAAATACTTCTTGTCTAAGTAGCCTCTTCGTAATGCATTGGAAACATCATTATCAGTTATTTTGTCCTATGAATTTTTTACCCAACTTCTTGTAAGCCTGGTTTTACAAAATTACCTCGATGATTTCTCACCATTCTGTTTTCAATATATTCATTGATTTCCATCCGCAAATGATCCTTGAATAGCTTGTTTATTGCAATGTCAAGTGTCTGAAGGTAACCAATCATTCCTGCCGGAATCATTATTTGATCAGTCTTCCTCTCAGCAAGAAAGTTTTTCATGTCTTTGGCGCGGTGAGTACTGGCTGAATCCCAAACTAGTAAACCTCTATTCTGACCCCTCAACAGTGGTGGCAGCATAAAATCAACCCACTTTCTTATAACTGCTTGGGTGCACCAGGCTATTTCACTTTCAATGACATAAATTCCTGAAACACGTTGAATCTGGTCTTGTTTACATTTAGTGATTAAAAATGGCGATACTTTCTTGCCATGGCACCGTATTTGAGGAACGATATTTTGGAGCTTTATTCTAATACAAAAATTACAAAAAATAGCATAAAAAACACGTTTCATAAGACTTAAAGCACTCATTCATTAAAAAACTCGTGGCTTCGCCACTCGTTTTTTAACTTGAATTCGTGCGTTTCAAGCATGTCTTACGAAACTTGTTTTTTAATATACTATTACCTGCCGCTAAATGTACAGTTTACTAGATAGTAGCACAAAGTGTCACTTCACTGCCGCAAATGGATAGCATAAAGTATGGTTTTGCTGCCGGTTGGCGATAAAGGTTATTTTATGAAGATTACGAATATAATAATAAAATTAAAGTTGACATTAACAACAGGGTTTTCACGACTAAACCCGACTGTTTCTAGTTCTAGGTTTTGTGTTAGTTCTAGTGATAGTGTACAACTAGAACTAACACTAGATCTAGAACTAGATATATTCTGGTTTAGCCGTGCGTTTTTCAGACTTTTCTAAGTTCTTGTCTAAGACGCCCAACTAAACCTAAAACTTTCTAGTTCTAGGTCTAGTGTTAGTTCTAGTTTTAATTGTTATTTAACCCTAAATTCTTGTACGTTTTAATTGATCTTAAAAAAATTTTTTTTTATTTAAACCACTTACCTTGCTTATAATTTCATCCATACACCCATTTTGAATTAAATACAACCTTTAAATCTAATTAATTATGTGTTTTTCACTAAAAAAAATTAAATTCAACGTCAATTTTGACAAGCAACTGTAATATTTAGATCTTAATCACCATGGTAACCGAGTCATGTTGGATAACCTTAAATTAATAAAATTTTATTCCCATTTTTTTATCAATTCTAACATAACTTTTATTAATTTTAAAACAATTCGAATTTTTTACGATTACCTCGGATTCATAACAAATTCGTTCATTGTAGTTAATTTAAATCGATTCTAATTAAGAGAAATAAATTAAAAATATCTCTTTTTGATTTAATCCACTTACCTTGTTTATAATACCCTGGATTATAAACAATTTTGAGTTAAATACAGCCTTTTAAACCAATTAAATAAGATTTTTCCCTTAAAAAAACTTGAATTTAATTTCAATTTTGACAAGCACCTGCAATATTTGGATCTTAATCGCCATGGTAACCGAGTCAAGTTGGATAACCTAACAATAATAAAATTATAACCGTTAATATTTCACTTTATATTTTAATATTTTTTAATTTTATTTTCTTTTTTTTATATATTTTTATATTTTTGTATATTGCTTCTTAAGTGGAATACACTGTGGAAATAAAAACATTTTGTCTTTACTCAACGGACTTGATTGAAAGCGAAGCGCCATCTCTTAACGCAACTCCAAAATGTCATTAATAATATAACCTCAAAATAATTTTTATTATTTTTTTTAATAATGAGTTATTTAAACAATTCTTATCGTAAATTACAAAAAAAAATTGTAATGGGTTATTAAATCAATTACTTAAATTCCTTCGCAACACTTACAAAAATTATAAATAAATTCTAAGTGCGACCTTATTGACCTTCGAACGACTTTGTTATTAAAAAAACGTAATAATCGTTCCATATCTTTTATAATAAATAGAATCGTTTAAATAACTTATTCGTCCTTTAATTGTAGCACAATAAACGTTGGATTCAGTCAAAAATTTTGAAAAGTAAGTAACATAACCTCAAAAATTTTTTAGTAATCAAAAAAATGTAAAAAAAATAATTATGGTTATTTTGAATCGAAATTTTGTGTTAAACCAGGTTAAAAACTTCTTAAAAATGAAATTAACGAAAAATACGGTTCCAACAAAGCCAATTCCCGGCCAAAAACCCGGTACGAGTGGGTTACGGAAGAAAGTGAAGGTCTTTATGGAAGAGAATTACACCGAAAATTTCGTTCAATGCGTTTTAACCTCATTGGGGGATAAATTAAAAGGGTGTAGTCTCGTGGTTGGCGGAGACGGCCGATTTTACACCAAAGAAGCAGTCCAAAAAATCCTAAGAATTTGTGCAGCAAATGGGGTAATTAAATCTTATTAATTAAAATCACTTAATTAATTTATCTTTGTAGGTTAAAAAGGTTATGGTGGGCCAAAACGGGTTATTATCAACCCCGGCAGTCTCAAACATAATCAGAACTTACAAACTTTTAGGTTTGACACTTCCTTAACCTCAAATTTTTTGATAATTTTTGAAAATTCTTTTAGGTGGGATCGTTTTGACCGCTTCTCATAACCCCGGTGGAATAAACAACGATTTTGGGATTAAATACAACATAGATAACGGAGGCCCAGCTCCGGATGCTTTAACAAATTTAATTTATGAGTTATCGAAAGAAATTAAAGAATACAAAGTTTGCGCCGATTTAAAATGTGATATTGATAAATTAGGGGTGTATCAATTCGATGTAATTAATTAATTAACGCGTTAAAATCGAATTTATTAATTGGAATAAACTTTTAGGTTGAAAATGATGAATTTATCGTTGAAGTGATTGACTCAACTCAAGACTACATCAATTTAATGAAGGAAATTTTCGACTTTAACAAGCTTAAAGGGTTGTTATCTGGTTCAGAACATAATCCGCCGTTTAAAATTCTCCTTGATTCAATGCACGGGGGTGAGTTAATTAATTACTTAACACGTTCAGTGCCAGTTCATTTGCTGCTCTTACCTTAAAGGGTAATACTTCATAGTTGAGGAGCTTGCGTGCAAAACCGGATATATCCGGTCTTAAAAAACACAATTTTCCCTTATACAGGGGTAGGTCAAATTGGACACTTTTAAAGGGAAACTCTTGTTCCTATAAGGCTATAAGAGATAGAGGAAAAATGATATCAGTGTCTGAGGCTCGATTTTTATAAGAAAGTTAATGGCGAAAACCGCATATCGATATTTTTTACGGTTTCAGAGATACAGGTGTTTTTCAAAAAAGTGCATTTTCGAAAAGTCGTCATAACTTTTTTCTTATTGATAAATCTTCCTTTCTGTGAAAACATTTCCAAAGCAATTTTTTATGTAGAATTCGATTTAATAAGTTAGCTTTCCCTCAAAGCAATATTTTAACAGTTATTGACATAAAATAGCTATTTGTGTATTAAGAGGGGAAACCACATTGGAGTCTCATTTTCATTGATTTTTTAGGAGTTTTTGGGTGGGAAGAATTAATTAGTAGGGCACGGAACTTTTGTAATAAAACGATACGATTTCCCCCCTCCACTCGTTCTGATTAAAAGAACAGCATACTGTTCAGTGGGAAATTAAAATTTCAAGTTAGAAAAAAATTGTGTTAACAAAAATTGTTCCTGAAACAATTCTAAACAAACTTTGTCAACATTTCTTTTTGATTAAATCAACAATAAGGATATAACCTCAAAAATATTAATTTTTGTAGCATACTGTTCAGTGGGAAATTAAAATTTCAAGTTAGAAAAAAATTGTGTTAACAAAAATTGTTCCTGAAACAATTCTAAACAAACTTTGTCAACAATTTTTTTTGATTTAATCAATAATTAAGGAGATAACCTCAAAATAATAATTTTTCCGTTTTTATACATAATTATACTTAGATGCTTAATTAATAGAGATGTAAAAATTTTTTATTAAGATAATTGATTCAAAATCGAAATTGAAACAAATTTTATTTAAAACATTTTTTGATAAAAACAATAATTATTGAGATAATTAATTTTGATAGCATACTATTCAGAGGGAAATTAAAATTTCAAGTTAGCAAAAAATTGTATTAACAAACACTGTTCCTGAAGTAATTCTAAACAAATTTTGTTAACAACATTTTTTGATTAAATCAACAATAAGGATATAACCTCAAAAATATTAATTTTTGTAGCATACTGTTCAGTGGGAAATTAAAATTTCAAGTTAGAAAAAAATTGTGTTAACAAAAATTGTTCCTGAAACAATTCTAAACAAACTTTGTCAACAATTTTTTTTGATTTAATCAATAATTAAGGAGATAACCTCAAAATAATAATTTTTCCGTTTTTATACATAATTACACTTGGATGCTTAATTAATAGAAATGTAAAATTTTTTTATTAAGATAATTGATTCAAAATCGAAATTGAAACAAATTTTATTTAAAACATTTTTTGATAAAAACAATAATTATTGAGATAATTAATTTTGATAGCATACTATTCAGAGGGAAATTAAAATTTCAAGTTAGCCAAAAATTGTATTAACAAACACTGTTCCTGAAGTAATTCTAAACAAATATTGTTAATAAAATTTTTTGATTTGATCAATAATTAAGAACATAACCTCAAAAAAAATTTTATATATATATTTTTATACATTTTTTTATCGAGAAAATCGTTTTAGAATTTAATTTAGAATAACTTTTGTATGAAATTTTCTACTGAGAACGAGTGGAGGGGGGAAATCGTATTGTTTTGTTACAAAAGTTCCGTGCCCTATTAATTAGAATTTAATCAAATTTTGACACTATTTTGTTTATATTTTGAACAACGTTTGTGAATTTTTTTGAATACTTTTATCGAAAAATAACAAAGTTATGCACTGATGTCCGCTGGACGTCGGTCGTACCTAGAGTTCTCCAATTGCGGGACGTGTAGCGATTTCAATTTTCATCTGATATCAAAAAGCTTTTCATTTTGGGTTAATAACTTATTTTCTAAGAATATGAACCTCAATCCAGGTAAATGTAAGGAAAATTAAAAATTTTGCAGGTATTGGAAAAATTTACTTAAAATTTCACATTTTTTTTACTAATAAAGACTAAAAAGGCCTCTTCTTCTCTAAATATTTATTATATTTTATTTACTTGGTACTTATTTACAAAAATATTGCTGTCTTGTTGCCTTTGGAGTTGCAAAAATAGCAGTAAGAAGGGCTTTCGACTCTTCAGAGTACTACGACAAAAAAAGAAAGGAATTTTGCCGTAATGTTATCAATAGATCGACGATAGTTTTAAATTTCCCGCTTGATTTTCGAGCCAAAATGGCGGCAAAGCGCGGTACTTTGTAAATCTAGGGACTTTATTTTTTTTTTAAATTCAAATAAACAGCAATTTTTGTTTGTATACAAAAATTTTCTGAAGTGTCACTTTAAAAATCCTGTTTTTAAGATCAATTACGAAAATTTTGAAAAGTTTGACATGTTAGAATGTTACATATTAAAAAATTATTTGTTTTTAAATACCAAAAGTTATCTTCGTATTTAATAGTTAACTTTTTAGATTTTACCTACCGCCCCGTAACTTACAGGAAACTGTAAATTTAATTTCCTCGACGACACCGGATGGAAATTTTATAAAAAAAGATTATTTTTAGCTTTATTCTAAAACAATAAAAAACGAACCCTATATTTTTGTAATCAGAAAAAAATAACGAATTTAATAAGCGAATAATCAGTGGTTGTTTCCATTTAAAAAAACGAAAATTCTAATGATATCTCAAAATCTAAAACCGAAAAATTTTTTTTTACTATGTCATGAAATTCTCTGTAAAAAAGTGTCCATATAATGTCGTAGTTATAATACTCCACCTATAATAATAACCAAGATAATTGCACTTATTGGTTTTACGATATTTTCAATTTTGGCCTCTAGGGGAAAAACAAAAGACGATAGCGCTATGAGGTTTTCGGCATTAGCAGTTTCTCGAAAAACGAGATCATGACATGTCAGCTACTTTTCTTCTAACTCTTATAGTTTCCGAGTTAGCCTATTCAGACATCCAATTTGAACCACTTGTACAATACACCCTTACAGGGTGTATCTGAATGATGTGCCCAAACTTCAGGGGGTGATTCTTTAGGCAATTTTAAGGGTACTTTAATATATGAACCATGGGCGACTTCGGCTTCCCTTAGGAGCTACACCCCCCCCCCCTCCAATAATGGCGGAAAATTTTGGTTTAATTTTTTTTTTCAAAAACCATAAACGCTAGGAAAATGAAATTTGGGGAATATGTTTAACTCATAATAGGGCACGTTTTGACCCTATTTATATATTCAACCTATCCTTTTAAACTACTAAACATAATATTAATAATTATAATTTATATGCAGGTGTTTATTATATTGGAGCGACGCGTTGTCACATGCTTGACAGCCGACTAACGATAAGAGCGACGCTAATTGTATTCCCTATTTTCTTTACTATTATCATGTGTGGTCGGCATGGATATCGACTGTTTAATTAGTGAAATTTTTGTTAGATCCCAATTGTGAGATCAAAAAGATAAAAATCACCAGAACAGATCAACGCTCCACTATAAACAGCATATCATAGAAACGAATTTTGCGCAGCTCTTATCGTTTATCGCAGCTCTCGTTCCAATATAAACACCTGCATATAAAACTATGACAACAATTTCGTTGTTTTGCTAGTATCGCCGCTATTATCGTTTATCGCAGCTCCAACGTAAACGCACCCTAAGGGTTATATCCTGGGAATATCCATAAGTAGGCCCATTTCCTTGCGAAAGCGACCTTCAATTAATCTTTTTCGCTTGTCCACATTTTTCCGGTCCTTTTTTCTCACTTGCCACGTTTGAACTTCAGTCTGTAGGGAATGTGCAGCAGACCTTTGAAGCATCTTATCCACGCGTGAAGACTTGATAACCTTAAATCGAATGTCCCTTCCTCAACAGGCGTTGATGCGTGTCTAGCCAAGTTATTCATTTCTTTAGGTGTTGCACCACAGATATAACACTTTTGAAATGACTCTTGTGCAATAACACTGCAGATCTTTCCGTCTATCATTGTCATCACCATTTTAAGATCCACGAATATGTCTTTGCCTTCATTTATAATATGTGTCGGAGAAAGAACTTTTATTTCTGTTTCTACTTTACTAATTACTGTTCGAGTTAGTTCTGCAGTTTCTTCCTGAAACAATAACTTTGTTAGGCGACAATAGCGTATTGACAAAGGGCGTGGATTTTCCCATTTCATTGCTTCATTATGATTTAATTGATGCGGAACCAATAAAATTACGAACAAGAATACATCATCATGTTGTTCATTTCCCATGTCCGTCCTATACATTTTCTCTTGTGTGTACTTTGTCCTGCACACAACAACTGTCAGTCACTTTCTTCAGTCTTCCAGTATTTATCTGTTTATTGTATAACTGTAGACACTATAGTTTCTATTGGAAATGTTTAGTTCACTTCGCCACGCGGCGAATAAAGCTCTTCTAGTGAGTGCGTCGTCCATTGTAGAAACTGCAATAATATACAACCTGTTTCAGAGTAAGCGCCTTTTTTTTAGCCACACTATGGGTACTACTTTCAAAATATTTGGCAGTTATATGTTTTAGAACATTCTCTAAACGATGGTGATACCAGATTTTCAATTGGACGAATTCTTTCAAAATGGCGGCGTTCAACTTTTTTTTTTTTAATGGAATGCCATAATTTTCTTTTATTGTTGAGATCCTAAAAACATTCTTTTTACGATAGTATTTCGTTTTTCTTAAAAATTTATGTTTTTGCCCATCAAAAAGCAAACTAACATTTGAATCTAGTAGCTCGTGAATGTTTTACACTCAATGTTATTTTTGTCCAAACATCAAGTAGCGGTAGACACAAAAGAACAATTGAACTTTAATCTAGTAGTCAAACGTCAACCAATGCTATCAATCTATTGACTCCATTGAACGACGTTTCAATTTATGTATTGAAAAAGAAGGAAAACATTTCGAGTATTTTTTGTAAATACCTAATTTTTATTTGATGTAAATTTTTAATTTTGAGTTTCAAAAAGTAGATGTTTATTAATGTAAAAACTCTAGAAGTCCACAACGAGTAAAATTTATTTAATTTTGCAATCAGCACGACATATGTTTCGCTTATTAAGCGTCTTCAGGTGCGATTACAGAGTAGTAAAAATAAACCAATAAAAGACTATAGTAAATCGGCGGGCAACATTAACAAATGTAACTTAAATCTAAGAACACTGAATCTTACCGTCAATTAATCGAACAATGTTGTTATAATCATATACATCGAGTAAAACATCGAGATACGAAATAACATCGAGTAAAATATTCATGCGCTACTAGATTAAAATGTTAGTTTGCTTTTTGATGAGGAAATACATGAATTTTTAAGAAAAACGAAATACTATCGTAAAAAAAATTTAGGATCTCAACAATAAAATAAAAATTATGGCATTCCATTTAAAAAAAAAGTTGAAAGTCGCCATTTTGAAATAATTCGTCCAATTGAAAATCTGGTATCACCATCGTGTAGAGAATGTCCTAAAACATATTACTGCCACATATTTTAAAAGTAGTACCCATAGTGCGGCTAAAAAAAAATAAGGCGCTTACTCTGAAACAGGCTGTATAAAGTTGGTTACATTACATTACTTTACATAGAATACATATCGGGTAGGCGGACCAACCAACCTTGCACCGCGACCCTAAGGATCTATTGTACCCCGATAGATATCGTTATCAAATTTCACCGTGCAGTCCAATGCTCTTAACGAACATTAATACCTTGCTCGGCGAAAGGTCATTCAGATCTTTTGAGGAGATAAACTGCGACCCAAAAATCGAGAATCTGATACGGTTAACGGCAGGGCAGTGGCATAAAACATGCTCAACCGTCTCTGCTTCCTCCGCACATAGTCGGCATTCAACATCGTCGGCTAAACCCAACAAGTTGAGGTGTGCTTTTAATCGGCAGTGCCCAGTAAAAACACCCATTAGAACTTTTATGCTACTACGGGCAAGTCCTAAAATATTCCCGGGTTTGACAGTGGCGATGTTAATAAACACCTTAGCATGTCTCATTCCAGGAGAACTGGTCCACAGTAGGCGAAGTCTCTCTTCAGCCCACAGTCCAATCCTATATTTGGCCATCGCAAATGATACACCAACTGCTGGTTCCGGTCCCACAAACGCTTCAGCGCTGCCATCTCGTGCTAGCTTATCTGCCGCTTCATTGCCAGCAACCCCAGAGTGACCCGGGACCCAGATCAGAGAGACTCTGTTATCACAACTCAGTGTGTTTAATGTTCTCTTACAATCATTAACCAGAGCCGACACCGTTTTCACGGCTTGCAGCGCCTGGAGAGCGGCTTGACTGTCTGAGAAAATTCGTACTGTCATGTTCTTCACCCCTCTTTCAAGAAGGATTTTAGCACCCATGTCAATAGCAAATACTTCCGCCTGGAATACAGTACAGTACGTACCCAGGCTGTAGGCTTGCTTAATTCGAGGTGTCTGGCAGTATACTCCTGCTCCTACCCCTTCAGGCGTTTTTGATCCATCTGTGTACAAGCAAATGTCTGCCCGAACCAGAGAATTTTCATTTTCGATCCAGGACTGCCGCTCAGGCAGTACAATCTGGTATCGAGCATTAATCACTGATAGTGATACCGCCAAATCTGACGGCATTGATAGCACAGTATCAGTGCTTATAATGTCTTCCGCAGCCCATTGGTAGGACATGTCGGAACAGTTTTGAGCATATTGCTTAAATCTGTAAATGGTTGTTCTAGCCACTTTCTCTATATGCAAATGCAGAGGAGATAGGCCAAGCAGAACCTCCATTGCTAGAGTTGGCGTTGTGCCTATCGCACCAGAGATTGCCAATCCAGCTACTCGTTGAATTCGTGAAAGTTTACTGATAACTGAAGTCTGTCGGACTTTCCTATACCAGGCTGCTGCTCCGTATGTGATCATAGGTCTAACCACAGTCACATAGAGCCAGTACAGTCTTTCAGGGGTAAGACCCCAATTTTTTCCACAAAGACTGCGACAAGTCCACAAGGATAGTCTAGCTTTGTGCAAAACTCCCTGCAAATGTCCATTCCATGACAGGGTTTTGTCTAGGATTACTCCTAGATATTTGACTTCCTTTGAGAAAGGAATTTCTTCACCTTGGATAGTTGGGCGGATTAGTCCATCCAACTTTCGCTTCCTGGTGAAGGGCACAACAATTGTCTTTTGCGGGTTTATTGAGAGGTTCTCTCCCTTACACCAAGCGCAAATGGTATCTAGGGTCACCTGGAGGACTTTAGATATCCTCGGCAAACAGGTTCCTTTGACCATAACGACAATGTCATCAGCATAAGCTTGTATTTCCACACCAACGGCTTCGACTATCGCAATCAGATCGTCAACTAGGAGGGACCAAAGCAGGGGAGATAACACCCCTCCCTGCGGGCAGCCACCTCCCGGCCTGAAGCGTATCGTATCACCGTGGAGTGAAGTAGAAACTATTCTACTATCTAGCATATTGCGGATCCAACCCGCTATAGTTGCTTCCACTCCCCTGTCAAGAGCAGCTCTTTCAAGAGATTGTGGTATTGCGTTGTTGAACGCTCCCTCTATATCCAGAAACGCACAAACCAAGATTTCTTTATCCTGCAGCGTCCTGGATACTCTACCAACTAAGTTGTGTAGAGCCAATTCTGCTGATTTTCCCGCTTGATAAGCATACTGGTGGCGACTCAGTGGACCAGATACCAATGGCACCGTACGGATATACCGTTCCAGAACTTTTTCAAGGGTTTTCAGCAGAAATGACGTTAGGCTGATGGGTCGAAAGGCATTAGAAGTAGGGACCGAACGGCACATATTTCCAGGCGACACTCGCTCTGAAAATTTTTACCAAAATTGGCAACAACAAAGACCCTCCCCTGCTGTAACAAAGCAGGAAAGATATTGTCTTCTCCAGGCGATTTGAACGGCTTAAACGTTTGAATTGCCTGGTCCACGGATGTGTAAGTAACGACTTTTCTAGCCACACTCCAATCCGTATTTGAGGGGCGCTTTGCCTTGCAGGAATAGCCCGCTGTGGCATTATCGGCCCTCATCATCAGGCTTCCTGGGAAGCTAAAGTTGGTTAGATATGATTACAAATATTATTATTTAAACTCTTGAATAATTACTCTAACCAACCATTTTTAGAAAAAGTTGGAGAAATACGGAGAATTTTATATTAGCTTGACTAAAGTGACAATTATAGGTAAAATTAACATTATTACATCATTTGTTTCTTAATGACATGTCGTAATATTTTCAAAAAGTACATTTAGTTATTGCAAGATATTTTACATACGTTTAGATGAAATTTTTGAAACATAGAACTGCAATTTGCTGGAACATTGCTTGAAATAAACAGGCAATTTAATAGGCTGCAGTAGACCCTTTTCTATCTACGATTGCCAAATAACCCCGAACAAACGAGCAGATTTCTTTCAATTGACAATTTATAGAGATATTAAAAAGTAGTTTGTAATTGTTACAAACCACTTTATAAGAAAACACTTTCGTGCATTTTGTCCAGCTAAAATAGCAGCCTGAACCACTGTGCGTATAGTGTGCGACGCGGACTTTGGGGGTGAATTTAACCCCGATGGGCACTTCTGTAATTGATGAAATTTTAGGATGATTTAGAGGGTGGATTTTTGACAGAAGAAAAACTTTTGGTTATGTAATATAATTAATGGTCTGTTTTACTTTTAATTAAATTGTTTAACGGATTGAGAATACTATTATATGTATAAGAAACTTGAAAATATATAATTTACAACAAATAAACCTCCTTAAAAACAAATCGAAACCCTATACTATACATTTGGTACCTAACTAAAAATAACATTACACAAACTTAAAAATAAACAAGTGTTTCTTCAAAAGCAGAAGAACAAAATTTATTTTTTATGGTATTCCGAAAAACAATCCAAACGCAAACCCGGTTGTTCCTCGCAGGCGGCACAATAGTACTGAGAACTCTTTCGAATCTGCTTTTTGCTGTATACCCTAGATCTCTTCCTTTGTTTTCTGCTAAGCTTACTCGGAAAATGTGTTGGAGTCTCGAATTTGTCTTCAGCAGCTGTGGGTTTATGAGACAAGAGCGTTTTGATTACTTTTAATCGGTAATCATAGAAGCTCATTTTTTGCTACATAGCCTTTTTGAACAGGAAGTAACTGTTGAGTAGCATCATTGATAGCAATTGAAACTTCTTATACCATCTTAGAGTTTTTCTCTCACTAGAATAATATGCAAGCATATTAATATGGACAAAAACAGCACGTCTCTCTTATCCCTCCACTTGCTTACTGCGGCGCCCTGAGCATATTTTATAATTACTTCTCCTTCTTGTATTTTAGCTCTGGCGACTACTTCCAGATTCTCTCTTCTACCCTTTCGAAGGGTACAAGTCACGTAAGTTCCCTTGTCAAGTAGTTTATGAGACAACGCTGTTATAAAAATTACTAGTTATTAGACATTACTACTTTTTCAGCATGTCCTACGCCACCTAACTCCTCTTCAGCGCCAGCGTACACGTTACCATTCGACTCTGCTAGTAAATATAATTTCATCCCATATTTATGTTTATTTCCTTTTATAAACTGTCTGAACGAAAGCCTTCCTTCCAAAGCACTCATCCAACAAAACTGCCTTTTCAGGATAATACACCTCTTCCACTCGTTTATTCAAATAATCCTGCATATATCTTATCCCTCGCTACTTGGATTTTTCGAAAAATGGAGGCAAAGGAAATCGATTTCTGCCCATACATTTTTGTAAGTCGGGATTTGCAAAAAGTTCATCTTTCTTCTTTCAATAGTCCTGTAGGCGATTGTGATGTATGTTTCCCATATGAAACCATATGCCAAAGGAAACCTTCAATTCGTCTAAGGTGAGGTATTTCCAATCCGTGATTCTTGATGTTTCTGACGTAGATTTACTGAGAAAAATTTCTTCTGCAGAAATCCACAATATGGTTTAACAAATCGTCTGTGACTAGCAAATTGAAGAAATCATAAGGACGGGTACCTGTGGGCGTTATGCGTAAGGTAGGATTTCCCGAAAACAAAAATGTTTTTAGATCTGCGGTATCACTCCAGGTTGTCAAAATCATCTTCATCATCCGCCCCTGACCAGGAATCTTTTGATTCCACAATTGGATCATCGTCCGAGCTTTCAATTAGCTTGTCTGCCATGTCCTGAATCCCTTTTCCCATCAACAGCTTCTTTTTCCTCTAGTCTATACACTGCATCTTAGGTCTACATGGTCCTGCAACGGCAGGATCCATAACTACGCGAAAAAATCTCAAAACCCGAAACCGTCGCTACACAAATGTACAATAAGACGTATTTGAGAGGCCGGCACTAGCACAACCTTACACTTGAACACATCGGCACTGAACGTGTTAATTAATTAAATGACTTTTTTAATCAATAAAATTATTTTTTAGTAACCGGTATTTATGTCAAGAAAATTTTTATCGATGAATTACAAGCCAAACAAGATAACGTAACTAGAATAAACACCTTAGAAGATTTCGGAAACATCCACCCAGATCCTAACCTAACTTACGCAAAAGAATTAGTAGAGAAGTTACAAAAAGATGATAGTTACGAATTAGGGGCTGCTTTCGATGGGGATGGAGATCGCAACATGATTTTGGGGAAGAACTCCTTTTTTGTAACACCGAGTGATAGTTTAGCTGTAATCGCAAATAATTTATCTTGTATACCGTATTTTAAAAAGAACGGTGTAAAGGGATTCGCTCGCTCGATGCCAACAGCTGGAGCCGTGGATCTCGTAGCTAAAAAATTGCAAAAAGAATTCTTCGAAACCCCAACGGGGTGGAAATATTTCGGAAATTTAATGGATGCGAAACGAATGTGTTTATGCGGCGAAGAAAGTTTTGGGACCGGCTCAGATCATATCCGAGAAAAAGATGGAATTTGGGCCGTATTAGCTTGGCTGAGCGTAATCGAAAATAAAGCGATGAGTGTTGAAGAGATCTTAAACGAACATTGGAAAGAATTCGGGCGAAATTATTTCACGCGATATGATTACGAGAACGTTTCAAGCGAATCAGGAGATAAATTAATGGGGTATTTAAAAGATTTAATCTCGGAAACTAAAGAAAAAGTGTTCAAGAAAGGTGACAAAACATTCCGGGTGAAGTTAATGGATGATTTTAAATACGTCGATCCCATCGATGGCAGCTTAGCTTTGAATCAAGGGATACGAATCCTGTTCGAAGATGGATCGAGGGTTATTTTTAGGTTATCCGGAACTGGAAGTAGTGGAGCTACGGTTCGATTATACGTCGATAGTTACGAAAAAGATAATTATAAAGGGAATGCTCAAGATATGTTGAAGCCGTTGGTCGAAATCGCTTTGAGTATGTCGCGATTAGAAGAATTCACCGGGAGAAAATCACCAACTGTTATAACATAGAGAAAATTATTTTGTTTTGATTAAGAATATATTTTATATTAATATACAAATAATACTTTTTTTAAGAATTTGATTTAACGCGATTAAAAAATAATATACAGGTGTCTCAGCGAGATCGTTCATTAGACGATTATGGGGTTCTTCAATTGCGTTCTCTTCGACTAAAATATTTTCAGATTTCTAGCACTTCCGGTTATATTAACTTATCGGCCAGTTTATCGGTATATTGTACAACTTGCTATATTTAGTTCACCTTTCACCACACGTGGTGCTAAAACAATGGCGTATTTACGGGGGGGGATGAGTGGGATATATCCCCCCATGACATCTATCGACTCCGCATTGAGGTCTTATATATCATCTAGAGTGCGTTTGCTGTTGCCCCCACCCAAGGTTTATATATTAAAGGTTGTCTAAGTTCCTATGCTGCAATACTTTGATTTTAGTTTGTGGGCGAGGGGCAAGAGCAGGAGTGTTTCGTGACGTAAGCGATCACGGATTGCGCACGCAACCTCATGGCCATGTGGTGCTCCATGTCTTTGTTTAATTTGAATTGCTTGGCGGTATTATTTTCCACATGTGACGTAATGCGCAGTATGATTGCGTACGAACCTAGACAACCTCTTATATATAAACCTTGGCCCCCACCACGCTTAAAATGAAGCCAGAAAGGTCGCCATGTTAGATGTACCAGCTCAGCGGGAAATTCGAAATTCTTACATATACTTATGCAAGAATTTACATTATTATAAACTGGAAACACAGAAAATAATAACCAAAACAAAACATTAATTTTTTATTGATAAATAATTATTAATTATATGATATTTTAAAAGAACTTAATAATTTTTAGCCATAACCCTTATAATTAACATAAACTAAGAAGAAAATATTTAAAGCAATTCCGATTGATCACGTTAACCTTTGCTTATAAATAATTGTTAGTTTATTTAAAAAAAACTGAACAGTCCTTAATAATAAACTTTACTTGAACTTCAATTGAAGACCTCGGTGCAAGAAGGGAGTAGAGTAGCTCCATTTATCAAGAGAAGGAGTTGTCCCCTTCTTATACCGAGGTCTTCAATTGTTATTCCAAGTCATGTAACCAGAAACATTTTATGGACTGTTGTAAATAATCGTCCAACTTATCAAATTATAAAAAACATATGTGAAACGAAAAGAATTCGAAAACTTTCAACAAAAATCAAATGTTAATAAAAATAACAATATGTTTATGAGAATTGTGAGGTTATAATTGTAGGTACAATAGAGACTTGAAACTATAGCTAAGTTCAGGTCGGTACATCCAACATGTCTGACTTTCTGATTACCCCCACCACCACCACATACGCTCTCTAGATTATATATAAAACCTCAATGCGACTCCGCCATCCTTTTTAAAATATTAAAATTGTCCAAGACATTCGAGAAATAGAAAAACCAGAATTTGATTTAAATCCCAGATCGTGACGTTAAAAACTAAATAATATTTTAAATGTTTTGTCGTTATTGATGTAGATCGAAAAAAGATTTAGTTTTCAACATAGCCATCTAATAATTAAATATAATTCCTTATGACATTGCCTAACATGTATAGTAGTACGGTAGTGTTATCGCATAAAGGGGGATTCCCAACTTCGATGTGGGAATCCCAGCCGATAACAACCAGAATTCTAGGTTATTTGAGTCCTCGTATGTATTACGTTCGACGTACTACGTTGTTGATCCAAACGTTCAAGTTAAACCCTTAACTAAAGTACGTATATTGGAAATAAATAAATATTGTCGGATATTTCGTAAATTCATAATGAGTAAACAAAGTCTTTTGTTGAGTTTTCTAAAAAGAAAGTCAACAGATAAAAACGGTGGTGAATCTACGTCTGCTTCAACAGTTGATTCCTTTGATTTAGAAAGAGAACCTACTTCATCTAAAAAATTAAAAATGGAAGAATATGTTCATCCAGAAGATATTGGAAATTTTTTACAAGGTTCGGAAAAATTAAATCATATTAAAACCTTTTGGGTTCCGCCACCGTCGTATGGATTTCCTTTGCTTGATAAATTTAAAGATAAAAAGGTTAAATTGAGATTCAAACATAAATGGCTGACGGAATTTGAATGGCTTTGTTATTCAGCCAAAGAAAGAGGTGCATTTTGCAAATATTGTGTCCTTTTTGCTACCATCGGAGGGATCGGAGGGCAGACATTGGGTGCATTAGTAAATTCAAAAATGGATAATTGGAAAAAAGCAAAAGAGGTAGGAGGTAGGTGTTATAATAATATTATAAGTATTATAAAACTGACTGATTGTTCTGTAACGGTGTCGCCGCGGTTCTTATTTCTTCTATTGACTAATTTAACTTTTTATTTTCAAATCATATCAATTCTGTTACATATTTTTTACTATCCGATTTTAATAAGTTAAACCGTGAATGAAATTAAAAATGAAAATTATTGTTATTAGTATTAATATTTAATTCGCTAAGATCCGATAATAAACAGCAAAATATATTGGAATAAAATTAGAAACGTCCTGGTTTAGCCGTGCGTTAGTTAAAAAAACTGTTTGACGTTTCGGATGCCATGTTGCAACCTTCTTCAGAAACAAGTTCGAAGTGCTTCCACTTTAGGTTGCAACATGGCATCCGAAACGTCAAACAGTTTTTTAACTAACGCACGGCTAAACCCGGAAGTTTCTAGTTTTATTTCAAATAACACCGGCCGTGAAAGCCTTCGAACTTACAGCAAAATATATTATTGATTGAAGCAAGCGTTCATTTTTAAAAACGGGCAAAAAATAGGAAAGAGTACATTTCTAGATCTTTATTAGTTTTACGAGAATTCTTTATATTTGTAGATATTTACTGCTCACCAGGTACCACAAAAATTGTGTTTTGGCATACGAAAATCGACAGAAAATACTAGAAGGAGTTCAAGATAATGTTATTGATTTATTAGATGAAAATAGAAAAACTCAAGCAAAACAAAATCGAGATAAAATTTTACCAATAATAGAGGCAATAATATTATGTGGTCGTCAAGAAATATCGCTTAGGGGACATAGAGATTTCGGAGAAATTAAAATAGATGAGAGCTCCATAAATGAAGGGAATTTTCGTGAAATCTTAAAGTATAGAGCAAAAGGAGATTCACATCTAAAGGATACACTAGAAATGTCCAATAAAAGAGAACGATATTCTAGCCCAATAATCCAAAACGAAATAATTAGCAGTATAAATACGGTAATGTTGAAACAATTAGTACTGAAGATCAATAGCGCAGGAGCATTTTCTCTTTTGGTTGATGAAACTACAGATATATCGACAACAGAACAAATAAGTTTATGTGCAAGATATGTTCACGAAAATAAAATTCATGAAGATTTTCTGCAATTTGTACCTGCTGAAAGTTTAACCGGTTACAGTTTATCTAATGTAATTTTGAGTAACTTCGAACATTTTGGAATAGACTTAAATAATATGGGAGATTTAATGAAGTTCAGGCATTTTTTTGCCAAAGATGTGACAAGGCCATATATGTTCATTGCGCTGCACACTCTCTACTTAGCAGTATCTAAGGCATGCGAAGTTCAACAAATAAGAAATAGTTTGAACGGAAAAATCTTTTGTTAAAAAAAATTTATGAATCACAGGAAAATCCATCAACAAAGACGTTAAAGAGGCTTTGCGCTACTAGATGGACTTCAAAATATGAAGCAGTAAAGGACTTTGTAGAACTTTATTATTATGTTTTTGAAATTTTGAATGAAATAACTTCTTGGATCGATTCTGGTGATGCGCCAATGTTAAAAAATAGTATTGTGGACTCCGAATTTTTAGTAGCACTTCACGTGAATAATCAAATATTTAGTTATGGGTTACCGCTTTGTCGAATTTTGCAAACAGTTGACATTGATTTACAAGAGGCTATTGTACACACTGAAAATACTATTGCATGCTTAGAGGAATTACGTCAAAATTCTGAAAAACAGTTTGAAGATCTTTTCGACAAAGCAAAGGTACACTTTTATTTCTGTATTCTTTAATTCTATGTTGTCGATCCATAGAGATCAACATCTTTCTACAGAAGAGGTACTGGATAATTTTGCACAAAAACCGAGGCGTTTAGCTCTCACTTTGTAATTTTTTAAATTCAAATATATATACATACACATATTTCAATAATAGTTTTTTATATCCCCCCCCAAGAGTCAAGTCTGGATACGCCACTGCGCTAAAACACCGCGCGCGATGTTTTAACGACCAAAAAGAAATGTCAATTTTTGTCAAATTTGAATTGTCAATTTCTATTCTGTTTTTAATCATGGTGTTTACGTGTAGTGTGCCTAATGGTCCCTATATCAACAAAGGTGGATGGTGTAATGCATAATTATTCCAAAGATCCAGAGGTATGTACCATTTTATAGGCATTTTAATATTTTATAACAGCCTTTTTTCAGTTAACGTGTTTATCCGCTATTGGAAGATTGGATTTGTGTAATATTCCAATGGCAAATGTACGAAGGAGTTATAAAGTTTGCCAAATGCATTTTTCTCCAAGCCAGAAATTTACAATGAATTGCAATACATTCGCAAAAAATCGTTATACATTTTCTAATTTAAAGGAAACTGCTTCTTCATTTAAATTAAAAAGGTGTGTCCAAACATTGCGCGGCAGCAACATGCGGCGTTCGTCGGACACAACTCTGCCGCGCGCCTGTTTGGACGTATCAAAGAACGTGTGTGCGGCAGTGCTACGTTGTATATGTGAGACACGCCGCGCACTTTAGTTTATGTCAAAACAAAATGAATTCATTCATTCATATTTCGCCCTATAGGTCTTCACGTTTAATTTTATTGTAGTAATCTTTTTCTTGTGAATCCCACAACATCTTCAACGATCCATATACCTATCTTAATTAAACGAATCGATGTTTCGTTATCCATCTTTTTGTATACGATAACACGTCCACACACGATTTCACCCACGAATGTTTACTGTAAATGTTCGTTAGCAATACAATGGAACTGGAACGCGATATACCGCGCGCGTCATAGTCCAGATATCGCGCAATGTCTGGAAACACCTTAACAATATAAAACTTTTCTCCGCCGTATCTAATAAAAATGTTATATTTCAGTGCCAAAGGGATTCTTCAAATATAGCGAGTAACACTTTTTGCTTGTTGTCCAGACAGAAGTAATAAAGCACGTCGATCCACTAGTGGGTGAAATTGATCTACCGCAGAACTAACATGGAACCTCTAAAGCCGCAACACAACGAGAACCAGATGTCTACAAACTGCACTGCAATAAAATTACTTCGTGAGAAGTCCAGAAGAGTTGCTATTCTGCAAGGAGAAGAGTTTAGAGGTCCTCCACATTTAATCAAAGGATTAAGGAACAATCTATAACAGCACGATATCTCTTTCACGTGTCAAAATGCACAATACACCGCTTCTTGGAAGCATATTATATTAAAAAAAAAATTATTAAGTGAAATATTGTATTAAAATTGATTGCGATCTAGTTTGTCGTCGCTTAAACGTCCATTTGTTTTATAGTTATATTCATATAAATGTGTATTTGTTTATAAATTAGGCCATTGTATATTAACAATCCGTATACGTACTGTATATTAACAATATTAGCAACCCGTAAATGATGTACATCGATTTTCTTTGATTTTGACTATTTGGCTGATGATGATCCTTTGATCGAAACCGGTTCGAAGTATATCTATTTTTATTTAAACAGAAGGCTATACGAGTTTTATTTAATTTCCTTAATATTAAAAAATTGGGCGACAGAAGTAAATCAACACCGCGACGTGTTCGGGCTGTTGATGTCACCATCTGTATAGAGCGGCGAACAGGTTATAGCGTAGTAGTAACATGGTTCCTATTGAGCACATCGATGTGCCGCAACGTAACAATACTGGTTGAATGCTGGCCCATGTAAGATTTGGGGGGGGGGGTACTCCGCGGTGCAGTGTTCAATACGTGTTTGGCTAATTGTCTGACTAAAACTCAACCAGTGGCGTGGTATACTATATGTGGCGTGATGTGACCCGAGTCTCTACCGTAATGGAGGCCATACACCATGGGGTTTGCATGATGGGTTTAGCCTTACATGCATAACCGACAGGCAAACCCTAGCGTGTATGTGACAAAACTGTACAGTTCCGCTCAAAACTAAATGATAATTTGGTTTTTCTCACATAACTTTTTTGAAACTTTATGAAAGTGTAGTCTTAAGTCTTTATGACTTGTGTAGAAGAATCCGTTTCAATTTTGAGTTATTAAAAAATTATTTTTATTAAAATGCGAAAATACGCTATAAAGCGATGTCAACAAAAATAAATCATAACTCAAGAAATATCAACATAACAATCGTGAACGGCAATCAGCCATATAGAGCAACCTAGTACTTGGTTGGGTAACCCATCCTGTTGATCACAGCCTGACATCTAGGCATGGAATCGATTAATGCATCGATAGTGGACTGGTCGATCTTCACCCACTTCGCCTGCAGCTGTTGGAGCTTTTCGCCGGCGGAATGCCCGTCAACTAGTGTCAAAGAGTGTCCCACAGTGGTTTGAAGATGTTGAGATCCGGGCTCTGGCTGCACTAGTCCATTACCGCCACTCAACGCTGCGCGATCCAGTTGGACCTTCCTGGATGTGTGCTTGGGATCATTGTCTTGCTGAAACAGCCAACACCGACCCATGTTTTTGCGTGGCCAGGGAAACATGTCATCTTGCAGACAGTCCCTGTACTTCTGGTGGGCCATGGTGCCCGTAATGCGAATCAGAGGGCCGATGATAGCAGCGCTGAAGCACCCCCACACCATGACGGAACCACCGACATGCTTCATTGTGGGAAGCAGGTACTTGGGATCGAACCGAGTACCCGAAGGATGGCGTATGCACGATATGCCATCAGTTCCGAATAGCAGGAACTTGTTCTCGTCGCTCCACAAGGACGTTCTGCTACTGCTGCCGGGTGCAGTTGAGGGGGGGGAGCGTTCGGCTACTCCACGCGCGCTTTCCTATTCTTAGCTGAAACGAGTGGTTTTTTTACGGGGCGTCGACCAATGAGTCCTGCATCCTTCAGCCTCTTCTTGACCGTCGATGTAGACGGTTGGCGCTGCCCAGAACACTACAATTCTCCCCCAATGTCCACCGTCGTGAGCCGTGTGTTCGCTCTGCACAGCATCGCGCCGTTCCTGTCCTCTAGCCGGGTGGTGATTTGAGGTCTATCATTTTAGTTTCTTCGTCACGAAGCAATCAAGTGTCCTACACGTCTTCAATAACGATGCAATCTGAGTGGTGAGCTGCATCTGTGTGCATCCTTGTCGAGCACCCTATATGATGGCCTTCTGCGTCGATTCCGACAAATTTCGAACTCCTTTCTTTTTACTCATTCTTAAGAATAATATTTTATAACTTTCAGAAAATATCACGTGAAGATAACGCGAAACAAAAAATTAAAATAAAAGTTATTTCGAGGCCTGATATCGATTTTCAAAAGAAATTTGTCACGCCTCTATGCTTTGGCATATATTGTATCCTCTGGAATATAATATAATTGTATTCACTCGTTATGCATTGCCTGAAAATTGTGTGAAGATTCGTCCAGTATTAGAAAAGTTATGTAGGAAAAACCAAATTATCATAACCAGGCGTGTGTGGCGTACGGCGAGCTTACATGCACAGTTCTCAGATTTCTCAGTTTATTGTCTGCCACGGTGGAAATTCGTGCGCGTGCACCATGGCACTCGTATGTTCTTCCTGTAGCAAGAAATCTTAATGTTGCTGCTAGTCTCTCATGTGCTGATAATGCATTTCTCATAACAGTATCTTGTCTTTGTATTAACGGAGTGATCAATGATAACAGTTTCAAATAAAGATTTTCATCCATTCGTAAATAATTTTTGTAATCTGTTGATGTAAATCTAAATTCATTTAATAAATTTACGTGGGAGAACTGCTTTCTTTTCAATAACCAGCGTTTACACCATTCCGAGCGAGGTCTTCTTCTTTTTCTATTCTGTAGAACAAGTGTTAAGCCAAGTGCAGCTATCAGATCGTCGTCGTCCATTGTTAGTTTGGTATACCGTGCACAGTAGTGTAGATAATTAACCTACACATACCGTTTGAGTGAGAGTTTATGGCAAAACTGTGCATGCAAACCCTAACGTGTATGTATATAACGTGTACAATATGAATTTGATTATTGGCCATATGTAGACACTGCAATTCTATTGAAGATATGAAAAAAGCTATTTGGACCACTTTATACCATAAAATTTCGTCCAATTCTCATTGCCTCAAAGAAACATTCCCTCTTGGAACGAGGGAATGAACTGACACAGCGAGGTGTGTACTGGTGAGGTTGGTACCGGGGGAGAGGAATTGAGGGAAGGAGTGGAGGTTGTGAAGGTGGAATGGATGGGTTGGTAGTCTGAGGCTTTAGCATATTAGAGGTAAGGAGTGTAGTTAAATCTTTAAAGAATCGTAAAGCTTCGGGGTCTGACGGGATCAGGTCTGAAGGAATCCTGTTTAATCTTCTGAATAGATGCTTAAAAGAAAGATATTTTCCAAGAACATGGAAATCGGCTAAAGCAGTAATGTGATGGGCAAGGTTCTGGAAACGTTAATGATGGGGATGGGCTAAGGATAGGCAATTTGGGTTTAAGGAGAGGAGAGGAACATTAAATGCACTGGTTACGGTTCAAAAGGTTGTGAATGAGGTGAGGGAGAAATATGTCTCTGACTGTATTTGTGGATATCGCTGGGGCATTCGATAACCTAAGCTGGTATGTTATTCTAAGGAGACTGCGTGCAATAAGTACCGAAAGAGAAATTTATGGGTTAATGAGAAGTTATCTGCGTCACAGGGATGTGGTGATGGAGGCAAGTGCGGGAAGAGTTAGTAGGAGTATGATGGGGGATGTCCGCGGGTCCCTCGACTATGGAATCTTGTCTTCGATGGGATTTTTGATGTCAGGGAGAGGGGGTTGAGTTGATAGGTTACGCTGATGACTTGCTCGTGTTGATCAAAGGTGACAGCAGAGCGCAGTTGAAGGAAAGAGGTGCGAGTGTCATGGTAAGTATGAAGACATGATGATGTTAGAAGTTGGAATGGCGATGGCGGAAAATACGACGTATTAATAATATCTTAACTTTTATACCAGTAAATCATGTTGAGTAATAAACCGTCCTGTATATTAAATTGCGTTTTGTATAATTATTTTGCTTAAGTCAGCTTTATCACGTGAGATCCTTTTGAAGCGAACCTTATTTTTGGTCATTATTATAACACCACCGTGCACATGAATTGATCTGCTAAAGGATGCAGAATGAACATAATTCAGGAAAGTTAAACAATCACTTTCATGCGCTCTATTCGATGTTGATGAAAGGCAAACTGAAGAGGAATCCTGTGATAAAGTATGGGGTAACTTCGTTGGCCTGCAAAAAGAAGGGAATGTACCTGGGAATCGTTTTAGATGATAAATTTATATACATAGAACATCTAAGGTACGTGGAGAAGCTTGCGAAGTTGGTGGGAATGTTACGTAGAGTAATGCGGTATGAATGGGGTCTCAAACCATCGGCCATGCATGTTATACAGGGTGCCTCGTATCTTCCGCATCAGAGCATTATACGGTTGAAGGATACATTATTCTGAACCAATTCTTTTAATAAAATTTTTCGAAATGTTTACAATAACCGCATGGGAACTGTTTAAAAACGACCAATAGCAAATCGTAAATCAGAGTCGGGTAATCGGTGCCACTTTCGGCTGGTCCGCCGCGCCGTTCATAATTCGTTTCCCACGTGTAGTCACCAATAGATTCGACACGGAAAGAGAAATAAACTTTTTCGGTGAATCAAAGACGTCCGCTATTGGACAATAGCGAGTAACTTTAAACAGTTCCCGTGTTATGTATATATGTACGGTTATAATAAACATTTCGAAAAAAATTTATTAGAAAAATCGTTGTACGAATGTGGTTTACGGAGTTATAGGGCGAGTAACAGCCATTTCCGGAAGAAACTTGTAACGAACAGTTTCAAATGACGTCGCTTGAATAGAGAACCAGTGTAAGTCCATATTTTCTTAAAATCGGTTTTGGTCAGTAAATGATAGCTAGTAGTGCGCTTCGTTGCATGCAGAGTATTATAAGTCCCAGCGCTCAGTTTCCCCTCCACTTCAATTAATTTAAAATATCCTGTAATAGCGCTTTATAATAATATTCACTTCATTTTATTAGGCTTGTTTGCCAATTTTTTGAATTTTAAATTAAATATCTACCAAATATTTTTAAAATATCTTGTATTAAAGTATAGTCAAATCCAAGACGACGCGACATAAACAATGCACATTGATCACGCACGGGCGGCGTGCGTTTCTTTATGTCACATCGCCGTGGATTTGAATAGACTTTAGTTATTTTTGTGGGTAGTAGTAACAATGCAAAGATTCAAAAATAATATTTCGTTTCAGGTGTTCGGAAGCCTGTTCTAATTGAGTTACCAGATACTAGTAAATTAGAAGCCGCTAATAATGAAACTTACTATGGTCGAGTAATGTCCCTATCCAGTAATCTAGAGCCTCCACCAGAATTAGTGACAAACGAAAGTTCATCATTAATTACTAGCCTGGACTTTGATTCTAGTTTTAAAATACTACAATCACACCTAGATGATCTCTTTGATAACCAACAGAAGCGAACGAATTTGGCTACCTTAACTAACGTGGACTTAAGGGATCTCTTTACTAACCCACAGAGGCGAACAGTTTTGGCTACTTTAAACAACGAAGATAGCATTGATGATGACTTCCCTGGATCCCCATCATCAGAACCCGATCCATATGCAACGGACCATGACAGTGATGACCCAGATTTTGTCCTGGATAATCAACGCAAGAACAACGTACATCAATTAAAAAGTACCGACACGGAAAACGAAGACTTCGAAAAAGAAAACCAGAAAAAGAAATATCGAGAACTGGAGAAGAAACTGTATTAAAAATTCCAGGAACAGCGGAAAGGAATATGTGAATTGGAAAGATAACACTCAGGCGCAAAGAAAATTAAAACCTCCATGTCAAAACTGCAGGAATAAATGCACTGAAAAAATTTCAGGGGAAGAAAGAAAATCAATATTTTTAAATTTTTGGTCATTAGGCGATATAAATAGACAACGCGACTTTAATTCGAAGTTCATTTGTCTTGAAGAGAAAGAAAGGTGTCGAAAACGTCCTAAGCCAGAAGTAGATGAGGAGGTCCAGAGTCGAAGAAAAAATACTTTCAAGTATTTCTTGTCAATCGGAAGCAAAAGAATATTGGTTTGCAAACAATTTTTTCTTAACACATTAAGCATAAGTGGACAAATGGTAGTTACGGCCTTTTCAAAAATTAGTAGCTCAGGCACGGTTGTAGAAGACAGAAGAGGCAAAGCATGTAAGAATTCTTTACTAGACGAATCAGTCAAAAACTCTGTTAGAACTCACATTAACGCTTTTGATACAATAGACAGTCATTATTGTAGAAATTCTACTCAAAAAAAATATTTGCCAGCAACCCCTAATATTTCGAAAATGTATTATCTTTATTTAGAATATTGCCAAGACAATAATATAACAAAAATAAGTACAGAAAGCATTTATCGTCAGATATTTAACACTGAATTTAATCTTTCATTTTTNTTATCTTTATTTAGAATATTGCCAAGACAATAATATAACAAAAATAAGTACAGAAAGCATCTATCGTCAGATATTTAACACTGAATTTAATCTTTCATTTTTTTGTACCCAAAAAAGACTTGTGCGATAAGTGCCACAATTTCGAAAATATGCCGACTGAAAAAAAAATTGAGTTAGAAGAGGAATACAGACACCATTTAAACAATAAAGAAATTTCGCGGCAAATTAAAAATAACGAGCCTATGTAAATGAAGAAGACGATGATAACTAAGTTGTTTTTCTATATCTAGTGTTTTAGAATTTGTATTTTCCGTTTTTTTTATTTCAGCTATTTGTGTTTAGTTGTACTTTTGATAAGACTGTTTCAGACTGCAATATAAAAAGTTACCTGACTTTTTTATAGATTTATGGGTTTGTCCTGACAGTGCGAATGATAATAATCATTAAAATTACTTACTATGTTCAAGTTCCTAGTTTAGTTTTTAAATATCTCGAACCTTTTGAATAAATTCTAAAAATATGCAACATTTTGTTTGATTGTTTTCCTAAATTTTAGTATAGATCAGAACTATTTTAAGTCCCTTTCACTCAGTAGTGCAAGTCCACTGCTATGGACTTACCATAGTTTGAAATTGCATAACTATTGTATGTCCATCTTTTCAACTATTACCCATACCATTCTTTTTACACATATAACAATAAATTACTGGTCCGTTTTTAAGCCCAAAACCGGTTTTGTAGTTTAAAATACTTAAATATAATAAGCCTAAAAGAAAAAATCGTCTCCTGAAAAATTTAGTTTTTGGACATTGTATAGTTCTGCATTCAGGCGACGATGATGCGTTACAGGTGTTGGCCGGTAGGCTTCCGATGGATTTAGCAGTTGTTCGGGCGTATTTGAGGTTTTGGTCGGGCAGAGGAGAAATGAGGAGTTGACTTTAACCGTTTGAGTGCGGAACAAATTTTGTGAGCATATGCCAAAAATGCGGAGGAGCGCAGTCACTCTCCTCGCTCTTACCATAAAACTATAGGAGCGCTATCGTGCTTCCCGCAATTTTGGCATATAACCAGAGGAGGAAATATTTTAAAGGAAATGCAAGAGATATGGAATGTTTCTGAGAAAGGTCGGGAAACGTTTGGTTGTGTTGAGAGAGTTAGTGAAATCGCAAAGCCGTGTGTTAGTATGTGTTTCGAGATCTCATGAGGAAAATGGGTGTTAATGTGATGGAGGACATGAGAAGGGAAAGATTATTAGGATAGAATGTTTTATTATTTTGTGAGTGTATTTTATTGATATTCTTCTCGTTTTTCCGATATTATGTTGTTTTGAATTTCTTTTGTGTGAATGTGCTGAAGAAAAACCGGTAAAGCCCATAAACCGTCCTAGTATTGTATTGATTTTTTGTTAGTGTTTGTTTTGCCTCAAAGACACCCACTTCAACATCTCTTATGCCCAGAAGGCCCAAGATCGTGGCGTGCTTAGCAATTACGAAAAGCAGTTACAAGAGATGAAATTAATCACAAGTATGATCCAGCAATGCCAACTGAAGTTTTTGAGGCTATAAAAGAAAGAACAAAGAGTTGAGCACCGGTAATTTATTTCAAAGGTGGCTACAAAGGAATGATGGAAGTTAGGATGTTAATGTCGAAGGTCAACTGTATGACCCAGGTGACAAAAAAAGTGTTAAAATGAATATGGCTACTTTAATCACAATTTTTTACCCGATTCTTAAGATATCGCGTAAAAGCAGAATTAATTGAATTTCAATCTTTTTATTATCGATAATAACAGAACAAAAAGATACAAAAATTAATTCACTAAAAATTTGCTTAAATACTTTAATTAATTAATTAATTATTAATTTTATCAAAACCAAAAAAAAAGAAATAAAATTGTGGTGTTCTCTCCTTTTCTTTTATTATTATCATCATTACTTAAACTCCTTAAAGGTGCTCACTATTTGTATTATATCTTTAACATACAAATTATTGCACCTAAAAAACCTAACCTCAAAAAAAATGTTCAATTTTCCCAATTTTTATTATTTAGTTTAAAACTTATTGAAGAACAAGTCCGATTTTCGATGGTTGAATCGCGGGGCACCTCCAATTATACAAATAATATTGTAAATTACCATCGCCGACCCCAAATTTGAGAGGCTCCAGAAACTCCTTGTTATCCATTAAATCCAAAGCATTAAAAACATCGAAATTTAATTGTTTAGCCGAAATTAACGCGTCGTTCATCAAATCGATCCAAGGGGTGGCTTTCGCAACGTTGTAAAACGAATAAGCCGCTTTTAAAACTTTATGAACCGGATGATACATAACCGTTGAAGGTAAAGTGTAATAACTAACGAAATCAGTTATTTTCCCATCAACTTCCACGACAAAACTATCAACAATATCAGTTTGAGGTAAAAACCAGTGTCCGAAATCTTCTTTCGAAAAAACCGGCGCCAAATCAAATCGTTTTAAATAATCCCCAAGCAACTTATGCGCTTGCGGGACATCTTTCGGGGTTAATTTACGAAACCCTGGTGTTCTCGGTTGATCGGGGAGTTTATAAAGCTTTAAAGTTCGTTGCATTGTCATATTACGAGATAAGTGTGAAAATTTAACTTCGATTAATTTTTTTGGGTTTAACGAACGATGCCAATACCTAAAAAAAATTAAATATTAATTAAGAAATAAATAAAAATTAATTAGAACTCACCGGCATGTTACTACGGGTTTTGGTAAAACAACGCCAGCCGTGTAAACGGCTTGAAATAATCCGGTGAGATGAACTCGCCTCGTTATTTCCCGGATTAAAACTGGGGCGACTCTTTTCGAACGCAATTTCTTATGGACGCACAAAAAATTGATTTCGACCATTTTTTGTATCCTAAATTCACACAATTATTTATTTAGAATCACTTAAATCACTAAATGTCAACACTTTATAAACAAACATAACCTAAATGTTTCAATAATTACAAAGTATGGGAGAAATAACTAACTTGAATTCGATTTTTATAAAAATCGTAAAAAAAATAAATTTGGAAATAAAACAATAATTAAATTAATTCCGCGGAAAAATTCAAGAATCATCATTTGGTTTAAAAATCGCCGATCTGTTTTAATCAATGTGAAATGACGATAATAAGAAATTGCGAAAAAGTGTAGAACATACCGGAAAATCATATTTGATCATATTAAAGTTTCGATGTGACGTCACGTTTTGTGACGCACGGCTAAATCCGAATGTTTCTAGGTCTAGTGTTAGTTCTAACTTTAGTGCAATAAAAATATACAACATAGTGATATCTTATGCTACCTACCACTGTCACTAGAACTAACACTATACCTAGAACTAGAAATATTCAGGTTTAGCCGTCTTAAGAGACGCACGGCTATACTCGAATGTTTCTGGTTCTAAATCTAGTATTATATAAAACAATCTAACGCTAAACAACATTAACCCGATTTTTTCTAGTTCTAGGTCTAATGTTAGTTCTAGAGACTAGTTAGCATAAGATATCACTATGTTGTATATTTTTATTGCACTAATAAAATATACCACAGACTAACGCTAAATACATTTAAAACTAGAACTAATACTAGACCGAAATCTAGAAACATTCGGATTTAGCTTCACGCCTCTCAAGACGGCTAAACCCGAATGATTTTAGTACTAGGTCTTGTGTTTATTTATTTTATTTTTATTTGGGATGCAGACGGAACAAGCCCAGCGAAGCATCCACTAAAAATATACAATATTATAAACTAAAAACAAGAATTTAGCAATAAGTAACAAAAAAATATTAAACAGGTTAACAAAAAAATAGCAACAGAAATAAAATTTAACAAAAAAGTGAAACTTAAGCAAAACTAATAATCAAAAATATTGAAAAAAAAAATCAATCAAAAAAAAAGAATTAACGTCGCAAGTCAAACGGCGCACGAGATGCACATGGGAGGTCATTAACCAATTTCCTAAATGTAGACCGGGGAGTAGCAAACAAGTCTAAATCAGAACAAAAATTGTTAAAAGAAAACATGAGACGAGGGACCACGGAGTTAGAAAACGCATTTGTATTAGTACAAGGCACGTAGAATACCGATAAATCACGGGATGGTCGAACAGGAATCCTAAACTGTAACTGAGATAGAATCGTGGAGCAGTCAACAGTGCCGTTACTCACTTTATAAAGCAGCATTAAATCGTTACTAATGCGCCTGGAAGAGAGTTGAGGGACTCCAAATATTAAGCATCGCTGTGCGTAATCACAGTATGGTAAGTAGAATTTTCGCGATAGGTACCGAAGAAAACGTTTTTGAACTTGTTCCAGTCGATCAATGTATATATGGTATTGAGGGTTCCAAACAGAAGATGCGTAGTTAAGGATAGAAGAAACAAAATGTGTTAGTTCTAGTGATAGTGTAAAAGTAAGTATCGTTAGTAACGGACCACCTGTATATAAAAATATAGGTAGATACAATTAAATAAAATCGCAGTCTTTGATTATATATAATATGGATTGAGCTAACTGAATATATCTACTAACAAAAATGTGGCTCAAGGTGAATAGACGCAGATGGAAAGCGATAATGTGAAAGTGTAACAAAGATAGACATAAAATGGTACTAAACAGACGGGCGCATGCGCACAAAAGTGTCAAACCTCTTCCATTTGACGTTTATCGTTTTGTTGTGTCACAGCCAGTCACACCGTTATAAACTGACCGGCAAAAAAAACCGGCCACTAAAATTTTGCCACAATTTCAAAGCTGGGTTTCTCGCGAACCACTCATTCGATTTTGATGATTCCTTTTTTGATCGAAAGGTTGATTCTTCTGTAATAATCCTGCGATAGAAATTTTTACTCGGATATTAATTTGAGCATATACAGGGTGCAAGAATGAGAAAAGCATTTTTTCTCGAAATTTGTAATACCCTGTGGAGTGCACATGCTACAGCAGAGGGTGTTAACTGGAATCAAACGGTAACCCAATCTTTTCTGGACATTTTGTATTTTTATTCACTCTATTATCTTTGTTACTAACGAAGATGCAGTGTTTTAAAGCGAACGCCTGTGAAAAGAAGACAAACAAGCATACAAAATCCTAGGTGGCGCGCTAAGTAGCGTATGTCAGTTGTTTCGAATAGTAAATTGACAGTTGTCAAAGATGCCGTTGTCAATAACTGATGTTGCTATTAGTTTAATTGAAGATGGCAAAAGTCAGCGGTACGTTGCCCATACGTTGGGTATACGCCGAACAACAGTTCAGGATGCCTGGAACCGATATGTGGAAACAGGAAATTTTACTAGGCGGCAAGGTTCCGGTAGAAGACGAGTGAAAACAGCAGTTGATGATCGATTTATTGTGCTAAACACTCTGAGGAATCGTAGAACGACTGCTGTAGAAACTCGGCATCGTCTTCAAATGGTGCGTGGGGTTGACGTAAGTGAAAGAACCATTCGTCGAAGACTTGCTGAAAGTGATCTAACTGCAAGAAGACCTGCCAAAAGACAGCGGCTGCTCCAGAGACATCGGCGAGCACGTCTTCAATTTGGGCGCCTACATACGAATTGGGAAATGGAACAATGGGGTAAGGTGCTCTTCACTGACGAGTCCCGATTTTGTCTCCGGTCACCTGATGGTCGAGAATGAGTGTGGAGACGTCGTAATGAAAGGTTTGCGACCTGCACAATTTCGGAAAGAGTACCTTTCCATGGAGGTTCGGTCATGGTATGGGCGGGTATTTCGACGGAAGCGCATACAGCGCTCATCTTTGTTGAAAATGGCACGCTAAATGCCCACCGTTATATCCAAGATATTCTGCAAGAAGCTGTCGTGCCCTATTCCCATTTTATTGGTGACGGATTCATGCTAATGCATGACAATGCGCGACCGCACGTAGCACGTGTGGTTAGCGAATATCTTGATGAGGTGGGTATTGAACGGATGGAGTGGCCAGCGTGCAGCCCGGACCTTAACCCTATCGAACATCTTTGGGATCAACTTCAGAGACGCATTCGTCGTCGTCCTGTCCTACCGGACAACCTTCAGGAGTTACGAATTGCTCTTGAAGAAGAGTTTACCGCAATTCCTCAGGAATCAATTACAAACCTAATCAGTTCGATGCCGCGTCGACTACATGACGTTATTTTGGCTCGTGGGGGGCACACACGTTATTAATTTTCGTGTTATTATTAATTATTACATTAAATTAAATTTGTTTTCTTGTTTATGTGTCCTTGTTTTTACTGCATATTAGAACTGAGAACAGATGTTTACAATAATGAAGGACGTACGCAATTCTGTAATTCTAAGAAAATGTAAGTGCTTCTGAAAAACTGTTTCGGGTGCCCAGTTTTAGTTTTCAAGGTCAGTGATTTAAGGCGCCACTTTTGGCCACAATGATTAAAATTCTGTATAGGCTTCTTTGGAAATTCCCGGCCACACCATCACAGAACCATCATCGAAACTTTCGAGTTTCATAATTGTATAGTCCACAAATCTTTCATTTCAACGTCTTCATATTCGCTCCTGACTATCGGGTGATAGTAGACAAAACCATTACTCATCCGTAAAAAGGACCTCCATTGCACTACTCATTCCTCTATTGCTCGATCTCCCAATTCATATGTAAGCGCGCAGATTGAAGACGCGCACGTCGATATCTAAGAAGCAGCCTCGGCCCTTTGGCAGCCTTCTTGCAGCCAGACCAGTTCTAGCAAGTTTTCAGCGAATGGTTCTCTCACTGACATCAACAACACGCACCATTTGAAGACGATGCTGAGCTTATGCAGCTGTCGTTCTACGATTGCTTAGAACAATAAAACGGTCATCAGCTACTATTGTCACTCACCTTGTTTTCACAGGCGATCGCTTTAAAATGCTGCATCTTCGTTAGTAACAGAGATAATAGAGTAAATAAAAAAAGAAAATGCTCAGAAAAGATTGGGCTACTGTTTGATTCCAGGTAATGCCCTCTGCTGTAGCAGCTGCACCCCACAGGGTGTTACAAATTTCGAGAATAAAAGTTTTTCTCATTTTTCTCACCCCGTATATGCTCAAATTAAAATCTGAACGAAAATTTCTATCGCAGGATTATTATAGAAGAATCAACCTTTCCATCAAAAAAAGAATCATCAAAATCGAATGCGCGGTTCGCGAGAAAGCCAGCTTTGAAGTTGTGGCAAATTTATAGTGGCCGGTTTTTTTTGCCGGTCAGTTTATATCCGGGATCGCCAGAACCATTCATTGCCCCAACAATAAGGTCTTAACACGTAAGAGGTTTCTAACTTACTGGGACAGGACACCAGGATGTCGCCAAGCCAAGAAGGCTCTGATGTACCCTGACCCTAAACGAACAGATTTATTTATGAGGCTGTCCAGGAAGTACCTACGTTTGGTCATTGGTCTAATACTGGCATCTACAGAAGCACTTATTGAACATGGGAATAAGTGACACCGACGGCGACGACATCTGCAATATCTGTAATATGGCTGGAAGGACCCTAGAGCTGACCAAAAGAGGGAAGTAAGTACAAGGGATCTGCTGAGGTCAAAGCGCTGCGGTTCAGCCTGCCTTCCCACGAATCCAGAAACCGGTTTAATACGAAAATGCATTATTAACATTGCTTGTGACGTCACATCGAAACTGTAAAGTGATTTTACGTCCTGTTGACAAAAAACTATCGTTTTGACGGTCGAAAAATTTACTTTTTGTGTTATTTTTCTCAATTTAAAGTTCTACCTGGCTTAAAAAAACACCCATTACTGCGTTATATTCTTCTTTTACAATTTGGACATTGTAAAAGAATACCTTGTCGATAATGGCGTTGTATTTTTCAAATATATTTTTTTTGTTACGGCCATTAGATTCACACATTTATAGTGGCATAATAGTACGTAAAATGTTGTTGGAATCCGCATATTCTGAACTATTGGCGAAATTTCGTTTGTAAATACTGTGTCGATAGTATCACAGTGCTCCGAACTGTTTTGAAGTATTACATCAGCCTACCTACACTTGTGCTAAACGTTGCGTAGTATGTATAAAATTTATCACTGGTACCACAGTCTAGTTCGCAGTTATCATAATATTTGTTGGATAACTTTCTCTTTGTCTCTGCTATCACATGATATGAGGGATAAATGTCAGCTCCTCTTTCTTTATCTCCAAGTCGCATCGTTATGTAATCCTCTTTTCTCAACTCAAGATCCATTATAAGAGCTAAAGCTTCTTCAGGGCTGTACGGTCATATATTAGCAAAGGATGACGTATCATGCACCTTTTTTTATATTTTTTAATGCCTTGGGCGAAGATTTTATTGCTAATTTCCAGTGATGGGCGCTGGGTAAATTCCCGGCGGGTAGGTATTTCTAAAATGACAAAGAATGATACCATAGAAAATATATCAGATTCAAAAAAAAATTAAGAAGATGATGAAATGGACGTTGAAGACGTGGAATTGTCAATAATCAAAGCTGTATTATCATCAGACGAATCCGTCGTAATTTAGATTAGATTAAGTTATTATGATTATTATCATCAAGCAGCCCTCTGCGTCCATTATTGGACATAGACCTCCCCTATTCTGTTCCATTCGATTCTATTCTGTGCTGTCTAAATCCTTTTGTTGGTCATTCTTTTGAGGTCTACTTCGTCTGCTCAGTCGCGGTCTCCACTCAAGGAACCGTTTTGTCCACTGCTCATTCTTAATTCGCGCGAAATAACCCGCCCAGTTCCACTTCAGCTTTGCCACAATGTTGACCACATCATTTCATCTTCATAGGTCATTTTGTATGTAGTCTCTCAGAGTTACACCCAGGATCGACCTCTCCATCTATCTTTGCGTTACTTGGACCCTCCTGGCAGTGGCTACCATTGATGTTAAAGTTTTGTTGAGCCGTATGTCATAACCGGAAACACGCATTGATTGAAAGCCTTTCTTGGCCTTTTCTCTTGAAGATGCCTCTAAGATTCCCGTAGGCTGCCCATACGAGTGCGATTTCTCTTCTGTTTAGTTCGTTTGTTTGATTATCTCAAACAAGATATGAGGTTTTGGAACCTCATAGCCAAGATTACATAGCTGTCAACCCTCTCAATTTTATTATCCTCAATGTTGTCATATTCAATTTGTCATAAATTTTGATTTCTCCTCGTTGATATTTAGACCGACTCTTGCACACACCTCCTTTAAGTCGTTCAGCATTAGTTTAATCTCTCCAAGGCTATCCGAAATAAAAACTATATCGTCCACGTAGCGCAAATTACTTAGCCATTTGCCGTCAATGTTTATGCCTTTTGGACCCCTTTTTGGGTCCAATGAGGGTTATAAAAATAACCAGAAAAATCGGAGACTATACTATGTAGAACTAACACTACTTATACCTAGAACTAGAATCATTTGGGTTTAGCCACACGTCTCTACAGACAGCTAAACTAGTTTCGGGTTTAGCCGTGCGTCATCAGACGTATTTCATCCGAAAATATATGTTGTAATCTCAACAAGATTAGGGAAAATAACTTTATTTTTAAGTTTATCAGATTTATTCTGTGCGTGGCTATAAAATAAACAATTTGTAGGTTAGGTGTTGACCAATTTAACCTTTATCGTACGAACGGCCTGTATATAGGCCAGCATAGGTATTCGCTGTTGGGCAAGCGGCCACTATATAGGCCGGCGACTTTACCGTCGTGCCGGGGTTTGCTAATTCTCGTAGGAAAGTAAAGAAACGTCTCAAGGGGTAAAACTGCTAAATAAAAAAAAAATAATTATTTGTTAGTAGTACGTAAATAAATATTAAAAATCAGTTGCATCTAAATCCTTCATAGGTTACAGACTAATAAACACTCTTAGTTCTTATAATATTGTTGTTTTTATAATCTCAGTTAGTGAATATTGCTGTTTTTATAACACTGTGTGAAATAATTTAAAATTTGGTTATAATTCATTTGGACATCCTCACGATGGGAGATAGAAGACAACGTGAACTTGAAGAAGTCAGAATGGATGATGATTCAGACGAAGAAGTGGAGGATCAAAATGATCCTGATTTGTCATCTTCGGAAGACGAAACGAATCCAGAAGTAGACGTCAGGTTTCGGTCGAGAAGACGAGGTGATTCTAGCAATATTTTAGATTTCACTCCACCGTTTAGTGGTATAAATGAAACAGTTCCTCCCCAAATAAATGCTGATTCGTCTCTCTTCATTTTTTTTTATTATTTTTTGAAGAACTATTCACATTATTATTAGTGGAAACCAATAGATACTTCCACTAGTTTTATGAAAGGGATGATGTTCCAGACCCTTCAGTCCTACCTCCTGATGTGACAATTGATGAACTATATAAGTTTTTAGCTGTAATTATCCAAATGGGCCATGATCAAAGGGATACACCGGGTAAGATGAGCTGTATTATACCGCATTTTATCACAACACTGTCACGCGACCGGTTTTTTATTATTTTGCGTTTTCTTCATTTTGCCGACAACAGTGATTCTCACAATAGAGAAGACCCGGATTATGACCGACTGTGGAAAATCAGAACAATGTTTGATACTTTGAACAATAAATTCGGCGAACTCTATTACCCAACAGAAAATACTGCGGTCAATGAAGTGATAGTGCTGTTCAAAGGGTGGGTAGCGTTCCGTCAATATATTCCCAAAAAACACAAAAGATTCGGAATAAAAATTTACAAACTTTGCGATTCTTTAGGATGCACATTTGATATGTCAGTTTATTTTAGGAAAACAAAGTCAACTGGCAAATGGAGAAATCACGGCAACGCACGGTACAGTTTTTCGACTAGTTAGAAGAGTGGAAGGTGTTGGCCATAAGCTATTTGTGGATAATTATTTTTCCTCCCCGTTATTATTTGATGACTTACTGAAGCGAAAAATAAATGCGTGCGGAACAGTTAAATATAATAGAAAGGGAATTCTCTAAGATATTGGCCCGAAGTTTTTAAAATTGAAAAAAGGGGACATTGTTACGCGAGTGAGGAAAAATCTATCTGCTGTTCGGTGGAAAGACAAACGAGATGTCTATTTACTAACAAATATGCACTCGCCTCCAGTAGAAGGAAATTTTGTGGATAATTTTGGCAATGCTATATTGTACACACAGTAGTAGTAGTATAGTTGACAAGTCGGACAGAATGGCCAATAGTTATGGAATTAGCAAAAGCGAAAATTTAGTGCGCAATTTGATTATTGAAGCCGACAATATAAATCCCACGAGTAGGAGGACACATCCAGGGAGACCAAGTCTTGTTGCAGAACAACTATCTCGCCTTGCTAAGAAACAATCAAAACATTGGCCCTCAAAATGCAAACAAAGACGTTGTCGCGTATGTTCTTCAAAAAAAAAAAAACGTAAACGCACATCTTATAATTGCGAAAAATACAATGTCGGTCTGTGCATGGTTGACTGTTTTGAAAAATGGCATACTTTAGTGAAACTATAATGTATTAGCTATAAACGATATGTGTATTATAAACAAACTAGTATAGTATAGTGTAACTGTAAATAAACAGTATACAGCTCGCATGATTTAGATACTAAAAGTATACTTTCTTTATTTTGTTATATTATTTATTTTACAACTACAGGGTGTTTCAGATTTTTGTAGCAGGACTTTAACAGTCGATAGATCTTTTAAAATTAACACAAAAACTTCATATAAACATAGGTCGACAAACGCTTTGTTTTGGAGATACAGAGTGTTCAAATTAAATTTTTAAATTGATTTTTATTTAATATTACACATGTATTTCAACCGATTCTATTCAAATTTGGTATAGGAAGGTTTTTTGGAATAAGAAAGTCGACTATGGAGTCCGTTTTACTATAGCCGGTAGAGGGCGCTCTGTAACGTATTCTTTACGAATTAAAATAACAATAACTTTTCTGACAGTACACTTTTTGGCTTTTTGAATAAAAATTCTTATTCTCGGTACTTTTTTAAGCACAAATAGTACTCTTATCAAAATGCACTAAAGTTGATCGTTTTCAAGATAATCCGCTTTTTATTATTCGATATAGACCAATTTTTTTAGAGGATTGTTAAAGATAAGTATAATAAGATAGAATAATGTTTACCATTGAAACAAAGTAGGTAAGTTCACTAACTAAACATGTTTTAGTTTATTGTATAAAAGTGTCAAATCACCAGTAGTTGTTGATCAGAGTGTTAAATTAATTTTTCTTATTCGTTAACGTGTTAAATTCAATTTTCTTATGTATTAACTAAATTCATTACTCTTTTTCCTAATCGTGTTAAATTGTTTTTTGCTAATTTTTTGATTTTTTGTTTGCTGCATAAAAACTTTATAAAATGCCGTGTATTTTTCCTAACCAAGAGTTAGTGGATATTCGTTTTGTTTATCGGTTTGCAAACGGAAATTCAGCAGAAGTAGCCCTAGAGTATAGGAGAAGATATCCAAATAGAAGACATCCGTTCGTATCCTACTGTGTTTGTGAAAGTACACAGACAAATAGATGAATAACAAGGGTTAAATAACGACGGGTAGATCGTAATAATGACAATGTTAGGATGCAAAGAAACTTTAGAAGAAGAATTTTGCGTGAGTTCGACAGAGACCCCACTACGAGTATTAGAAGAGTTTCGAATGCCTTACAAATTTCTAGGGCGCGTGTTTATCGCCTCTTAAAAAATGTCATAGACATGCTTATCATTTACAACCCTTGCAAAGATTGCAACCAGGCGATGAAGAACGGTGAGTAACGTTTTGTCGGTGGATTGCTAAAGCATCAGCCAACAATCGAGATTTTTTAAATAATGTAATGTGGAACGATGAACCGTGTTTCACAAGACGTAGGATTGTAAACTTTCACAATTTACATGTTTTGGTATCCATATGCAATTCGGTCACGAAACTTCCAACATGAATTTAGTGTCAAAGTCTGAGTAGGTGTTTACAATAATCATCTTTTCGGGCCATACTTTTTGCCAGCACAACCAACCGCTGCGGCGTTCTTGCAATTTTTAGTAGCTGAACATGCCAATATGTGGGATGATTGATGGTTGCGCAGCTTTTCATAGTAGGGTGGTAAGAAATTGGCTAGACAACCATTTTCCTGCAAGATGGCCGCATGGTCCCACCATCTGCAGATCTTAATGGTTTAGACTTTTTTGTGTGGAAATATTTGAAAAAAACTTGTATGAGAGAGACTTGTATAGGATTAGGAATGCTTGTAATGACATAAGGCCGTTCTTAAACATCATTACTCGATCAGTAATTCGTCGGTCAGAATTATGCTAGCAAAATTTTTTACATTTTCAACAATTTCCTTAATTTTTTTTTTATCATTTACACTAAAAAACATTAATGAACTAAAATATTAGTTAATTTACCTACTTTGTTTCCATGGCACACATTATTTTAACTATCTTTAACTATCCCTAAAAAATTGGTCTGTATCGAATAAAAAGCGGATTATCTTGAAAACGATCAACTTTAGCGCATTTTGATAAGAGTACAATTTTTGCTTAAAAAAGTACAAAGAATAAGAATTTTTATTCAAAAAGCCAAAAAGTATACTGTCAGAAAAGTTATTGTTATTTGAATCCGTAAAGAATACGTTACAGAGCGCCCTCTATCGGCTATAGTAAAACGGACTCGATAATCGTCTTTCTCATGCCAAAAAATCTCCGTATACCAAATTTGAATAGAATCGGTTGAAATACACGTGTAATATTAAATAAAAATCAATTTAAAAATTTAATTTGAACACCCTGTATCTCCAAAACAAAGTGTTTGTCAACCTATGTTTATATGAAGTTTTTGTGTTAATTTTAAAACATCTATCGACTGTTAAAGTCCTGCTACAAAAACCTGAAACACCCTGTATACAGGCCTCCCAAAAAGTCAGCATTATATGGAAAACTTAACGGTAACAGGCATTCCTATAAACTTTATAAGAGTCTAAGTAATATTTTAGAAATCTTTGTAAAAAAATGTCACAATAACGTCAAGATACCTTTTCGATATCTTCAAAAATAGAGTTGTAAGCAAAAGTTGAAAATATATCATAAGCGGTATTTTGCGAATAGCGGCTCTGTCGGAGGGTGTTGGAATGTAATCATTCCATAATTACACAAACAAATTTTGACGACGAATATTTTATCTACTCTGATAGACAAAAATTTCCCATATGATGCTGACTTTTCGGCGGACCCTGTATACACATATAATATTTTTATTTTCCATTGTCTTTCTTGCCGTTTTTGTTTCATAATTCTATTGTAAATAGACTGGTGCTATGATATTTTAAATAAATGTTTGCATTTTTTTGCACTGATTCAATTTTAATTCCGGCCACCAGCAAGTACTATTGGTAAATGCATGGTTAACATTGCTTGTGACGTCACATCGAAACTTTAAAGTGATTTTTCGGTATGTTCTACACTTTTCCGGGCTTTTGTTTATTATTAACGTCTTGTTTGGGTCATTTTCAATCGATTAAATAAAAAATCTTCGATTTTTAAGCGACCTGTTGTTATTATTCTTGAATTATTCCCCTAAATGTTTCAATAATAACAAAGCATGGGGGATTTATAGGTACCAACTTAAATTCGTTTTTTTATAAAAATCGTAAAAGAAAAGTTTGGAAATGAAACAATAATTAAATTAATTCCCCTTTTCAATTGCTTCATAAATAATGTTTAAATTTTGATTTAAATTTAAAGTTACAACGCGGATACTTAAAATTGTTTGCAATAAAAAAAACCTAACCTCAAATTTTTTTTTTAAATTTCAACAAATAAAGCTCCGTGAAAATAATAATAAATGATTTAAATCTCACCTATCCTAACCGAAATAACTGAAATAACTCCAACTAATGGTCCAGTTTTAATTAACTTGATAAAACACTAATTATTAACACAACAAACACAACTAAAAACAATTGAATAACAATTCAAAGCTACCAACCTCAAATCTATTTTTATAAAAGTCTTAAAAGCTTGGAAATAAAAGAATTAATTTATATTTTATATTAATTTAAAAATTTTAATTAAAAAAGCAATTATTAGATCTAATTTGAACTTAAATAATTTAAAAATTGGTTAAAAAACGTTAAAAAAACTTTTTTCAGAGATACCAACTTAAAATTGATTAAAAATCTAACCTCAAATTTAAATTAAATAATCTTAATAAATATCGAAATAATTAATAATAAACGTTAACCTCCTCAAAATAATTAATAATTAAATCTTACCTATCATAAATATTCAACGTAACTGGAATAGCAGAAATAAATCCAACTAATCGTCCGCTTTTAGTAACTCGAACACCGCAATGCCATTCTTTCCTCCATCCCGGAGCTTGGAGCGCCCTAAATAAATCATAATTAATAATACTTTAATAATTAAATGGTTAATTACCATTTTAAAAAATCAGGTTGATAATCAAATCGAAACATACAATCATCATCCTCAACGTAATTCTCGTTTAAAAGGGTATAAAGTTCTTTGAGAACCAAAGGATCAGCTAAATTTAAAGTGTCCCAATGGAAACCATCCGGGAGGCTATAAGGCTCTGCCCTAACTTCCGCGACTTCTTTGTTGGGTTCAATGGCTTCGTTAGCGGTAATTTTCTCATCTAAATTATTAAGTTGAGTAATAAATTTTAATAATTTTATTAATTACTTTAATTTACCCATTTTTGGAACTGGTTGTGTATTCCAAAATTGATAAGATTTATGTAAAGCTTCTTCAGGAGTTTTCGCCGGCTTTTGATAATAAGAAAACATTTCCATGGCAGCTCGAAGATCCTTAATCGAAATATTATTCAACGCGTTCATTTCTTGTCCTTCTAAAATTTCAATTTTATTCTGATTTTCTTTGGGCGGTTCCTCCACGACGGGTTTTCCTCGTTTCTTTTTGCTGTTAAACATTTTTGAGGTTAGAATCGTATCGATTCGAAAAAGACCACTAAAACGATCACAATCGCCCCCTTTTTTTCACTTTGTGCGTATACGCGCGTGTTATTTCACTTTTTATTAATAAATAAAGGGAAAACGGGCGGTAATTGTATCGATTTAGGGAGTGATTCGACGAAAATCGCCGCTTTCCGTGAATAAACGTGCGATTTTTGAGGGGTTCGGGTGAATACGTTGGCTTTGGAGGTTCGTTTGGTGGTTTAATAAACGTCGAAAGTACCTTTTATTCTTTTTTGTGTCCACATTTCCATCTACGGTGGTTTTTTCTTCCGGAAAACTCTTCTTTTCCGACATTTTCACTTGTGATAACCAAATTGACCCGTCTGAAGTTGGCAACGATTAACCACGACATCTATTTAGTATTTAACATTAAAATTATAAACAAAAATGATTTTTATTAATAATAAATAACAAAAAATAATTAAATTATTAACATTAATAATTAATTAATTTAATTATTTTATAAAAAACATTTTTTAAAAATTAAGTTTCATTTAAAGCGACATCTTTCGGTGGTATTAATAACCATCATAAACAATTACTTTTTATTTAATTTCAGTTTTAATTTTTAAACAATTCATTTTAAACCAAAAACATCAACAAAAATCACCATCATAATCGTTCTTATTCTTTGAATAATAAATATAAACGTGTTAAAAATTTTGTGGTTAAGCGCAAGCGCCGAATAATAATCGATTTAATATACAAAACATCTCGGTTTTTCCTGGACCCGGGGTGCGTCGGCGGAAAGCACCCTAGACGCACCCCATTCTTGATCCCCAGCTATAAAAGTTATTAAAACAAATCGTTTTAACCCCGGACCACATCATGGCACTACAAACGGGTAATTTAAACGAACGTAGTTACATCCTAGATGGTCGGAGACATTTTTCCGAAGATAGAGTAAGCTTTTTTTATTAACAATTAATTTTAATTATTAAAATTTTATTAATTAAATAAAATCATTTTGATGTAGTTACCTTTTTTAACGAGGGAGTAATTTGGGTTGCCTAACTCTAAATCAAATGTCAACTTCAAATTTTGAGTCAAATTTGAAGTCATAATTTTTGACTTAATTTAATTTATTAATAATTAATTTAATTTATTTTAGGCTAGCAGTATCGAATCAAACGAGAACGCTTTCGATGATATGAAACAATTAATTTCCGTAAATATGATTATTAATAAACCAAAAAAGAAATAATGAATCGATTTTAGGAGGAAGAAAACGAGCGAACAAACAGCTTACCATGGGCTAGCTTTAATTTTATTAACTCAATAATTGGAAGTGGGGTAATTGGGATACCTTATGCCCTCCAAGAAGCTGGATTTGGTTTTGGAATTATCCTCTTAGTTATTGTTGCTTACATAACTGATTATTCGTTGGTTTTAATGGTGAGAAGTGGACACATTTGTGGGAAGTTTTCTTATCAAGGAATTATGGAGGCGGCTTTTGGAAAGCCTGGTTATATTTTATTAGGGTGCCTCCAATTCGCTTACCCTTTTATTGCGATGGTATCTTATAACGTTGTGGTTGGAGACACAGTAACAAAGGTTATCATTCGATTAACCGGGGTAGACGATGATTCGGTGTTCGCAAAAAGGGAAATAATCGTTTTAATCGCAACGTTTTTAATTACAATTCCTTTATGTCTTTATAGGGATATCGCGAAATTGGCCAAAATCTCGTTTGTGAGTTTGGTGTGTATTGGATTCATCTTAATTAGTATTTTTATAAGAATTGGAACTATGAGGGTTATTGTGTAGGTACAAAAATAATTTATTAATTAAAATTAATCTTTTTGTTAATTTCAGTCCTACTCATACAGATTCTTGGAAATTTTTTAATAACGATATTATCCCAGCAATCGGAATTATGGCTTTTGGTAAATCATAAAATGAGGTTATAAGTCGTTCTCAGAAAGGGTGGAAAAAAGGTTTATAAAAAAAAATTTGTGTAATTAGTTTTCTAGGTTATATACAGGGGTGGCACGCTAATTAGAACACCGCAAATAAAACTTAAACGTCACTTAATAAGCTTGAAAAATATTCAGAATATACAGGTGTCCTACGTAAGCAACCAAGTACATAAATGGCATTAAGATGCTGAGATTTTTTTGCTCCAAATTGGGCAGAAATAAGTTACTAGTGGCCTGATGAGGGCTTTGTAAAGAAGTAGAGTGCACTCAGTTTGCAGTGGTAATTTTCTGTTGATCAGGGGATACAATTGGATATATCCTTGGTTGACCTTTGAGTTTATGTGGAGTTTCCAAGTGAGGCGGTGATCAAGAAGAACTCCTAGGTCTTGATCGTTTATAATAATGCATTTTGATAAGGTCTTTGTTGCGACTCTCGTTCATAGATGTCGTTAGTGAGAGATCGAAGGGATACACGTGTCGAGTTGTTACCCGCGAAAAGGGATCAGTCCGTTACGAGCAGCGATGACGGACACTTCCAAGCTTTATATTTGTGTTAAAGAAAATAAATTAAAACAAAAATAGAAGCTTTTCATTCAACTACATACAGTCCACAACAGTCTTAGCGAAAAAATCTTGGTCTGGCATTGAGCAGAATGGCCAATTTTGATAACCATTTCTGGATTTTGTCCACTGATCTTTGAAGTGTCTCAATAGCATTAATAAGGATGTCGTTTTGTTCCATTATTAACATGTCATCCGCAAACATGGCCATTTCGAAGTTTACGTCGGTCGGGATATCATGCATAAAAATGTTGAACAGAGCAGGGGATAAACTGCAAGTATTCTTCGATGCTGGAAGAGTATCCATTGATGGTGACGGAGAAAGTTCTCTTCTCGAGGAAGGAGAACAGAATGGCAAGTAAATAGTTGCTTAACCCCGTTTGATTGAGCTTGTACTTTAATGCTTCAATCCAGACAGTATTAAAGGCCCTTGCTACATCCAGCGAAACAACAGCTGTAAACTTTTTAGCTCAAACCCTTCCTCGATATATTCCGCTACTCTTGCCAGTTGGTGAACCGTGGAGTGTCCCTCTCTAAATCCGTACTAAAGGTGTCTCAAAATTAACGCAAGATTTGCATTAACTAGAAAACACAGTTTTTAGTCTTTTGATTGTAATTTTTTTATTGATTCATAAAGTACATAGGATAGGGTTATTTATGAAATAACACATCGGGCAAGTGGCCTCCACGGCTTTGCATACACATACGCACTCGTTTGTCGAAATTTTCCATGACCATTCTGCATAAATGTGGCTGAATTTCGTTGATGCAACGTTGAATCTCCTCCTTTAATGCACGCGTGGTTGTGGGCTTGTTGACGTAGACTTGTGATTTTAAATAACCCCATAAAAAGAAATCTAATGGTGCTAAATCACACGATCTAGGGGGCCAATTTTGATCACCGAAACGAGAGAGTACGCGACCTGGAAATGTCTCATGCAGTAATTGAAGTGTTTCACGGGCTGTATGACATGTGGCACCGTCTTGTTGAAACCACATATTGGCCACATCAATATCATTCAATTTCGGCAAAAAGAACTGTGTTGACATGTCGCGATATCGAGCACCAGTAACAGACACTGCTTGACCAGCCTCATTTTCAAAAAAGTATGGTCCAATTACGCCTCCAGCCCAAAATCCACACCATACAGTGACACGTTGTGGATGCATTTGTTTTTCGACAATCACATGTGGGTTTTCAGAACCCCAAAAGCGGCAGTTTTGGCGATTAACAAACCCATCAAGGTGAAAATGTGCTTCGTCGCTTAGGATGATTTTGCTCGAAAAATCAGCATTCATTTGTTGATGCTCAATAATCCATTCAACAAACTCTCTACGCTGTGCATGGTCATTGGGCTTCAGTTGTTGTGTTAATTGAATTTTGTAAGCATGTAGGCACAGATCTTTAGTGAGTATACGCTGTAGAGAGCTTCTTGAAATTTGCAATTCTTGTCCACGACGCCGAACATCCTGGATTGTCGCCGACACTCGCACGCACTGCTTCGATATTGACATTTGAACGGCTTGTTTTTGGACGACCAGTGTGTTTGGTGTCTCCAACGGATCCTGTCTCCCGAAATTTTTCAATTAATCTCTTCACAGTTGACGAAGTTAAAACAGTATTCCGACCATATTTTGTACGAAATTTTCGAACTGCTGCCGCCAAGCAGTCATTATTTTTGAAATATTGTTCAATAATGAAGACACGTTGTTCTATTGTGTAAAGCTCCATTTTTACTAACCCTAAACTGTCAACTGTCGATTTATTTTTTTTTAGGGTTGTCAACACTTTACTGCATGAATGGCGGCAAATTGAAATCTTGCGTTAATTTTGGGACACCTTTAGATGTTTTGGATTATTTTCAGGAGGCTTAACTTTTCTTGTAGTCGGTGATGCTGCATATCTGTTTGTCTCTGTTACCATTAGTTCTATGACTTGGGAGGTTAGAAATAATTTGAAAAACTGATATGGATTTTTATCAAAATATTCACCATATTTCTTCCAATAAGCGACCCTTACACGATCAATAATATTGATAATACCTTAGCATATTGACCGTGTAAGGTGAAAAATTGTGATGTTGAACAAGATGCTCTTCGTAATTTCATCGAGCAATATGAACTATCTCCATGTAGTCTTGTAGGACATATATAAAGGTATCACAGGCTTCTATTACAGCTTTACTGATAGTTGCATTATAACAGAAAACTTCAAGTCTTCAAAAATTCTTCCTGTGGCCAAGTACCTTAGGGTTAAGGCTAATCTTTCCCTAACACTTATACTTTCTCTCATATTGTTATCCTGTCTTTTCAAAAATGGTTCAACCATCTGTAGCACTTTGTTAAAGGTACTTTCATCCATTCGAAAATAGTTCTTGAAATCATTAACATCGCAGACCATCTCTTTTTTCATCCAGTGTTTGTGTTTCACTGGACGAGTAGTTCCAAGCGCCAAAATAGCTTTCCAAGCTTTTGTACGATTATCCATATTTGGGAGGGAAAAACCGGCAAATAACCGTGTAAAACTTATTCACAAAAGTATTGACAATAATATTGATTGTGTAAGGTAGTAAAGTATTGAGACTGGTTACCACGAGGATTAATAATAATAATAATCTTCATTGTGTTGTAGACAAATCAAAAAATTACAACAACAAACGTCATTTTTAAGATTTTACATTTTAAAATCTAAATATTCAGCAACATGGGTTCTACATCGATTAGAAAATTGAACAAATCTTGTTTAAACGTACTAATCCTGGTAATATGTTTTATCGAGTTAGGTAATTTATTATATAATTTTAGGGCCGCATAACCAGTTGAAGTTTCACTAGCAGCTAGGCGATGTCTTGGGTAGCAATAATCGCGCCTATTTCGAGTTTCGTAATGGTGATTAAAAGAGTTTTGTGAAAAAAGACTTTTGTTATTAAACAGAAAAACTAAAATCTCATAAAATTTTTCCTAAAATTGCCTCTACACGATTGTCCGTAACTTAAACCGAGCATGGTGCGTATTATTCTCTTCTGCAACACAAATACACGACGTAATTCGCTGTTGCCTCCCCAGACTATGATACCAAACCGTATTTGAATAAACCGAATAGCAACAACCGTAGTAGCATAAATGTATAACGCGATCATTCACCAACTTTTTCATTTGACGTAGAGCGTAGCAAAAACTGCTCAACTTTTTACAGAGTGCATCAATATGCGATTTCCATTTAAGAGTGTCGTCGATAACCACTCCAAGCAAACGTACCCGTTCTTCAGTTGTATATAAACGATGATTGAAGGTTATAGTATTGTGATAAGAGCTATTTATAGTTTTAAACAAAATAACGTTAGTCTTGTCATGGTTTATAATGAGGTCGTTGGTGGTTAGCCAATTTTCTACAGTATTTAACAATTCTGAACCACCAGTAACAATAGATTCAAATGTATCACCATATAATAGAAAGCTGGTATCGTCAGCGTAGTTAATAGCGGAGAAGTTAGCATTTACGTCTTCGCTAGCACTGTGTACATCATTTATGTATATCAGGAACAATATAGGACCCAGTATACTGCCCTGCGGTATACCTCTCGACATAGTGGTCTCCCTTGAAATAATTGGAACGCCATTTTCCGTAATTCGCACATTTTGTTTTCTATTACACAGGTACGAAGCAAACCAGTCAAGAGCGATTCCCCTCATCCCACACGAGTCCAATTTCGAGATCAGTATTTTGTGATTAATCGTGTCGAACGCCTTCGATGAGTCCAGGAGTACACCGCAAGCTATATCTCCTCTCTCCAAAGCCTCATAAATGTCGCACGTGTACGTGAATAATGCAGTTTCCACACTTCTCCGTTTCAGAAAACCATGTTGGCGCTCGCTCAGTAATTTGTGCTTTTCTAAATAATTATACAGTCTGTTGTAGACTACTTTTTCAAAGATCTTAGAGAAGCCAGTTAGCAAACTGATTGGTCGGTAATTGGAAATATCGTTTGAATCGCCTTTCTTATATAGTGGTATAAGCATTGCCTTTTTTAGGTATTCAGGGAATATGCCGCACTGCAGGGATTGGTTTATTATGTGGCATATTGGATCCATAAAAGTTTGTGGACATTTTTTTAGGAAGTTGATTGGTATTCCATCAATACCACATGCCTGTGAGTAACTCAGCGTTTTTACAATCGAAACCAGTTCGTCTTTGCAAACTGGGAAAAAATAAAACGTATGTGGACAACTATTGCAAGTTCTCAAGGCAAACCACCGGCAATGCTAGAGAACATGTTATTAAAATCATCAGCCAGAGATTGAAGGTCATCCGTGAAAGGGAGATTGGATGACTTTTGCTTCCCTGTATGTTCATTAATTATTTTCCACATACTTTTGTTCTTATTAGTTGACCGTTCAAGTATATGATCATTCCGTTTCCGTTTTAGCTGGTTAATTTCGGTGTCATAAAGCTTTTTGTATAAATTATAGGTTGATTTAAAGTCACAGTCGAATGTAGCAACCGTCTGTACAGCCGAAACCAAGTTCCGTAATTTTAGAAGATGAGTCGGTAAGGTTTGTGCGCTGTCTTTATGTATCCGTACTCGTTTTACTGGAAAGAAAGTATTAAAGTAATTCACATAGGTTTTTAAAAAATTAGAAAATTTGTCATTAATATTGAGATCATCATCGTACACATCAGCCCAGGTTTCACAAGATATTGCGCTTACAAAATTATTTATTGAATACTTATTAATTACTCTTATTTCCTTAAATAACGGGTTCGGCTTTATATCGTATTTTATAGTAGCTGTTAAAACATTATGATCGGAGTAGGTCGTACGTTGTGAGGTCGTAGCTACAATGGTAGGGTTTTCAGCACGCGATGGGTTTATAAGAATTACATTGTCTAAACAACTTTGAGCTGGTTTAGCTATCCTGGTAGGTACACGAAACAATATTTCAGCATCAAAGCTAGCTAATAAATTTAGAAATATATTACATTCTTGAGTATCACAACAGAGATCTACATTAAAATCCCCTGCTATGACCGTTTGATGACCACGAGCGAATATACTATTTAACATATTTTCAAAATTGTCGCAAAAAACATTAAAGTTACTAGTCGGTCTACGATACAAGCATACTACCGTAAAAAGGTTTTTATTTATAATGGTATCGACACTACAGCACTCGAAGACACTTTCAGTTGCCATATTGTTTATGAAAAGGTTGTTGGACGCATCTTGAGTATCCTTTGATATGTATATAGCTGATCCTCCTCTTTGTAGTTGCTGTCTACAGTACTGCGCTGACAGCTTGAAACCCGGTATACTAACACGTTTCAGGTTATCTAAATTTAGAAAATGTTCCGTAATACAGATTATTTTGCAGTTTTGCGATAAACTTATTTCTACTTGGAGGCCTAATACTGCGGTGGTTAAACCCTGAACGTTTTGACAACAAATAGTAAATACGTCGTCAGCCGCTAGGTCACTAATGATGGGCTCTTGGTCTTCCAGAAAAAATGGTTTATGTATGTGCCAATAGATCGGTTTTTTTATCTCTTCCAGAAGGTGGGAAGGTATTCCCACTCTAAAGGATGAGTATACATCTGGCCGTTTCGACGTCATTTGGTCACAAATTACGTCTTTAAAACTCTTGCCATGCAAGTAATTAACAAGATTATCTTTAGTTACTTCTTTATCTAATCTAGTAACGTAAATATAAGAATATTTTGTTATCGCTTTTATATCAGAGTTGGTTGCTGAACCCCGGATTATTATTATTATTATTATTATTGCTGCCGGGCTGAGGAGAGCGGCCCCTCTCGTTACCGCGACCTATAAGATCTATTGTAACTTTAGCCCTCCAAAGGTTTAGGGCAAATGTAGGTCCTTAATGAACCTTAGTATTGTCCTGAGGTCTTGAACCTTTATGTCGTTAGGTAACAAGGGAGTTTTACCGAAAATGTTGTGTCTTAGACGACCTCTGGCGACGCAACAGTTTCTGACTCGTCGTTGCATAGTCGACAAGTTTGATCCTCAGCTTGTCCAATGTGGAAGAGGTGGTATTTTAGGGGCACATGGCCGGTCAGGTAGCCTGAGAGCGTTCTTAGATCCCCTTTGCTGAGGCATAAAACCTCTTTGGTTTTGTTTTGCGACGGAGTTATCATACTCTTCGCTTGTCTGTGACCTGGAAGTTCTCTCCAGCGTAAGGCTATCTTTGAAGCCTCCCAGTTGTTGATTGTTTGTTTTAGGTGGCTTTTTTGTAGTCCACATCCAGGTTGGGGTCCAATGAAGGGCGTGTTTGCTGCCTCTTTGGCCAGCTTGTCGGCCTTCTCATTGCCCTCAATGTTGCTGTGACCTGGAACCCACCATAGGGTAACATCATTGCCCCTAGCGAATTCTCTCAGGTTGTTGGTACACTCTCTGATCAGTGCGGAGCCACACGTGTAGGCCTGAATTGCCTTTAAGGCGGCCCGACTGTCTGTGAAAATGTTTATTGCACCTTTTTGTCCTTTCTGTAGGTTCAAAGCGGTGCAGAAGTTTATAGCAAGAACTTCTGCTTGGAAAATTGTTAAGTCCGAGATGAGGGGCAATTTGATGTGGCTATTTGGTCCACTGATGCCCATGCCTACTCCAGATCTTACTGTCGTTGAAGCATCGGTGTACCAGGCTAGGGCTCCTCTTTTCAGTTGAGGCCCTCCCTTCGCCCAATCATCCCTGCTACTAAATATGACCTTATACGGTTGGTTGAAATTGTATTCCGTCGGTATGAGGTCCGTTTTAATTTCAATCAGGTGATTTAGACATGGGTCCTTGAGGATCTCGAGGTGTCCTCTGAGGTTACCCTGCATCAACTTGAGTGAAGAAACTGGTTTCAGTGATAAGGCACTTAAGGCTGCCTCCTTTTGTATATATATGTGGAGCAGTGTGAGACCGAGTAGGGCTGCCAAAGCAGCCGTCGGACAGGATCTCATTGCACCCGTTATGTTAAGACATGCTAACCGCTGGATTTGTGCCAACTATTGTTGAGCTGTCTTATGTTTTGTTTTTGGCCACCAAACCAATGAGGCGTAGGCGACCATGGGTCTGATTATTGCTACGTAGGCCCAATGAGTTATTCGTGGTTTGAGACCCCAGTTCCTTCCTAGGAGCCTGCGGCAGATCTGGTTTGCCATGATGGCCTTTTTCCTCACCTTATCTAAGTGTGAATTCCAATTTAGTTTACTGTCAAGTATTACCCCTAGGTATTTAGTTTCTGTTTTGAGGTTACTAGTTCTGCTTTCAATGGAGGGTGCTTTTATTTGTAGCTTCCTTTTTCTTTTGGTTTTGATATTTCTGATTCGGGTTTTTTGTTGCTAATTTTAGGCCCGACAATTGGTTCTTTCTCTAGCGCGATCGCGTTTTGGATTATGGGACCGGTATTACCATCTGCTGAGTAAATTTGTTGTTTATTTTTCAATTGTGAGATTTCTGCTTTTAAATTGCAGTTTTCTTTCCTTAAGCTGTCTGTCACAGATTTGAATTCAGATATTTCTTTACTTAAGTTACAAACATTCGAATGAAGATGGTGTATTTCCTTCTTTAGAAGATTTATAACCTCTTCGGTAATCAAATTTATAGCAAATTTTACCTTAGATGATATTATACTGTCGATATTTTCGATATTAACGTTGGTAGTGGGTGTTGTAGACTCTGACCCAATATTTATTGTATTCTTTTTGTTAATTGAACCTTGGAGGTTAGGTTCAGATTTACAAAGTTGACAGACCCAGTTTCCAACATTCCCGGTTGTCTTGAGGTCCAGTAACACTTTGTCGTCAATGCCAACACACTTTGTATGGTATGCTCGAGCACATTGATTAATTGAACAGATAATTGTGTCATCATAACGCGAAACGTTTTGCGAACGTACACTACACTTCGGCATGATGGCCGCCTTCGGATTGATGGTTGTATTGTCAATACTGATATTGACAATACTATTGATCGTATAAGGGCCGCTATACGTCAACATTTGTTTCAGTAAAATGAAATGATTTTAGATTTATTCCAGTTACGTCGTCCCATAACAGCTGGTCACTATCACACTTGTTCGCTCTATTCTCATCACTACTTTCTTGCATATTTACTTAACTTACTTGAATAACATCATTTATCGTGTCCAATACACTATCTGACGCGTCTTCGGTTGTAGCGGATGTGCTTGGTTTATTTACATTTCGTGGTTTTTTTCTAACAGATTTATCATCAGAAGTATAACTAGAATTTCCGGGAACAAATTCATCCAGAATCCTCAAATGGTTTGTTATCATCTTCGTCTGAAAGACACTCCTGCCACGATTTTTGTTGTTCTTCTTCGTAACTCATTTTTACACACACTTTTTATACCAAACACTACCTATTACTTGAATTCAACATATATCATCCACGAACTGTAAACGAATACACGTATCGTTCATATAGCACTGCATTTTTGCATGAACAGACTTGTTTTCTTATGAATTACGGTATGATTCACATAAAAAACATGAGAAAAAACTTGACTAAGCGACGTTTTATCGTTTTTAGAGATTTTCATGCTGTCTGGTAGGTAAAGGTGTAACTTATCTTAGAAAAAATGCAGAATACCGAAAAACGTAAAATACTATTTGTTTTAAAGGATAAAGCTAAGCGCCAATCACGTTATACGATTTCAAGTCCGATATGCATCATACGTCCAAGAACCGACTTAGATACACCAAGAAATTCTACAATAGAAAAAATAGATGAACCTACAATTTCGGGCCAGTGTTGTTTTCGAGATGTTAGTATAAAATTAAAAGTTTGTCTTTTATTTTATATAGAATTTAAGTCTAACTAGTTTCGGCCCTTCGCCATCTTCACAAACTCTACAAATAGATTAACATCTCTCATCTTATCCATTTTACAAACGTCAGCGGTAGGTAGCGCTAGATAGCATAAGATATCACTATGTTGTCAACTTTAATTTTATTAGTATATTCGTAATCTTCATAATATAACCTTTAAAGTGAGACCAAACTTGACGCATTTATCTCAAAAAAACCAAAAAGTTCGAACTTTCAACTTTTGATTTTGACATATTTGTCAACTTCATAAAAAATCCTTTAAAATGAGTCCAAACTCGACATATTTAACATTAATGTTAATGGAAATACAATCACTTCCGGTTTGAAACGTCAATTTTGACATATTTGTCATCTTCATTAAAAAACCTTTAAAATGAGTCCAAAGATGACGCACTTATCTCAAAAAACAAAAAAATTGGAATAAAAAACGTTAAACCCGAAGTTAGCAACAATGAAGATAGTAATTTAATTTTTAAACACTAATACTAACCTTAATTTTTAATATTTTTTTATTATATTTTTGTTTTTCTAACAAATATTAAGACATTTTATAAAAATTAAGAATATGTCAAAATGACATTGACATTCCAAACCGGAAGTTGCTAATATTGGAATTAAACGTATCATGTTTGGACTTATTTTAAAGGATTTTTCACGACGATTACAAATATGTCAAAATTGACGTTGACTTTTTTAACCGGAAGTTGACCATAACTTCATTAATATTGAAGATAAATATGTCGTGTTTGTACTCGTTTTAAAGGATTTTTAATGAAGATTACAAACATGTCAAAATTGAGGTTGATATTTTAAATCTGAAGTTAGTTATCATATAATAGAAGTTTTATAACTCAAGTTAATCTAGTGTTAGTCACTTTTCCGCATATTCTTTTCATTTTTAACGTGTTTTTTAAGCCACACGATGATTCTTGAATTTTTCCCAATATTAAGAAACTTGTTTGTAAAATAGATGAGAGATGTTAATCTATTTGTAGAGTCTCTGAAGATGGCCAAGGGCCGAAACTGGTTGGATTTAAATTCTACATAAAACTCTAGATTATTTTCTTCAAAAATTTTTACACGAATCGTCATCATTTTGTCTCTACTTTTAGTGATTAAATTTATGCCACGACTTCCAGAAACATCCTGTATAATCGTAAAACGTAACGAGTGACCATATTTATTCTGTACTCTATGTTAAGTTTACTGCATCTGTTGATGATTGTGTAAAGTTGTGCTGCTAATCCACTTACTTTTTTGTTTCTTCTTATGTGTTTAAGTAGCTTGAGTTTTTCGTCTAGTATGATGCCTAGATATTTAGCATGCCTTTTCCACTCTTCGGGGTTGGGTTTTTTGGTGACCTTGTGTATGAGCATGACTGCTTCTGTTTTTTCTTCGATTACTTTGATCCTCCATGTATTCATGTATTTCATAATGGTACCAGTGGCTTCTTGTAGTCGGTTTTTAATGAATAATTTCATCCTGCCCGTGGTGTATATTACGATGTCGTCTGCAAACTGGACGACTGTAGTGTTGGTCGGCGTTGGAATATCCGAAATATAGATGTTAAATAGCGTTGGGCCCAGGACGGAGCCTTGTGGGACTCCGACCTCTACTTCTGTTCCTTCCGAAATTGTATTCCCTATTTTGCCGTGGAATTTTCTGTTTTGAAGGTATGACCTTATTATTTTAGTTAGTTTGCTATGTTTGCTTTCTTCATTTTATAGATTAGTCCAGAAAGACCGCTCCAGTGTGTTTGCTGACATTCATTCTATCTATCGGTCAGCCGGATGACTTGTTGTTCGGTGGAATGTTCATTTCTGAATCCAAACCACCAGTTTGGATATAAAGGCTAGGATAGAAGTATAGGTCTGTTTGTCTGCTTGTTTTTTTGTGTATTACAATTGTGATTGCTTTTTTCCATGTTTGTGGAAAATATCCAAGTTCTATGATTGCGTTGGCTATCGTTTTTATTTCGTCTATGCCGTTCAACGCCAGGTGCTTTTCTGTTTTTTAGATTTTTGATTATTTGTTGTATTTCTTCTGTTACGACAGGTTCGATTGTTTGATCCGTGTCGTTTTCGTGTTAAGTGGTCATTGCTTCTATGTTGTCCTAAAAGTCTTGATTCTTTACCTACGTCACGATGGGGTTCGGGCTGAATTGTTTTTTTGAAAGCGACAGCAAAGATATTTGCTTTTTCTTCGTCTGTTTGTTCCTTTTCCCAGTTAGTGCTGCTGTCACCTTCCAAAGTGATAGGTCCTCCGTTGTTAGCTCTTTTATTTTTTTGCACCACTTTTCTTGGTGTATTTCGTTAATTCTTTTATGAGTTTTTTCTTTTCCGCAAACTTCTGTTTTAATTCAGGTGAGAGTTGAGTTTTGCATGGATTTATTGTCCTGATTGTTGTTCATACTGTTAGGGCATCTACTATCCCTTTTTCAAGGCTTGTTATTGCTGTTTCTAAGCTTAGTATTGAATTGATCTGCGCCTTCTTGATTTTTATTGTTTCTTTAAACTTCTTCCAGCCGGTGGTTTTGATTAGTTGTTTTTGAATTTCTGGTTGGATTTCTACTTCCATTGCTACTGGGTAGTAGTCTGAGGAGAGCTCATTTATTATCTTGATTGTTATTCTATTATTTAAGTTTTTTATGATGCCTATGTCGAGGACATCAACCGAAGTGTTTGCTGTGCTCTTCTGGGACGATGACCAGTAGGTCTACTTCCTCGGCAAGGTTTTTTAATCTTATACCGTGTGTGTTTGTGACGCTGCTGTTCCAGTCTGGGTGCTTGGAGTTCAGATCACCAGCAATGGTTGTCGCTTTGTTTGGGCAAAGTATTCTTTTATATTCTTCTTCTACTAGTTTTTCTGATGGTGCTAGGTACGCTGCAAATATGTTAATACCTCCTTTCTTGGTATTAACTTTGATGCCGTATGCGTTGAGGTGAGTGATGTTCGGGATTGGGAGTTCTTCGTGTTAGATTTGATTTGACACTACTTTTCACACTTTTCTTCCGTCGGGTCGCTCCCTTGGATAGACTTTGTAGTTTTGTATGTTGAATCGGTTGCAAGGCTTCAATGATGCCTCGGAGACCAGTAATACATCAATTTTGTGTTTCGTTTTTTTTCAGCCTTATGCTGTTTGCGTTCCAGAATGCTATTTTTAAAGATTCTATATATTTGTTGTCTCTCATTAATGGTTGAATATTTTAATTATTTTCTTTGTCATTACGAGGAATGCTTTCATTTGTTTTTCTGTAGGATTGTGAAGGCAAATTCAGCGTACATCTCGCCCAGTGTTCTTTTAAGTTCGTCTATGTTATTGTTTGTGTGTTTTTTTTGTCATCGTTTGTTTCAATTTCTTTTCGTTTCGTATTTTCATCATTTATTTCGTTATGGAGCACTTCCTTTCTACGGACCTCCTCTCTCTTGCGTGTTGACAGTTTTTTTTTAGTTTGGGTTGTTCGGGTTTTTTGCACATCGTATAGAAGTGGAGAGATGTTCATCGCCGCAGTTGGCGAAATGCGGAGCACTCGTTTTAGGTTTGGTGCAGTCCTTCGTCATATGGCTTTGACCACACTTCTTGCACTTGAATTCGCCGTTGCAGTTTTTCTGTGCACTGTATGATCTTTGTTTTTGTTCGTAACGATTCTACAGTGACTGCCATTCCGCATAACTTAGTGATGTAATAGATAGAGCGATACTCTTTGTTTATAAGAATCATTGGCGCTGGTTTGCCCTATTTGCCATCCATGCGGGTAAATTTTATTATTGAGTATCCTTGTGCCATTAGGTCTTTTTCTGCTTCCTCTAGGGTCGTCTCGTGCATGACTTCTCTAATTACTATCTTCAGCTTTTTTCTGACCTTAAGTCATATGTGTAGAACTGAATTATTTGGTTGTAGGTTCTATGTTTATTCCCTGTGCGACCAGATTTGCTTTTATGTCTTCTTATTCATGAGGTGGCTCACGTTATTCCATTTGTTTTTTTGCGTTAGAATTAACGGTGCTACTCTCAATGTCTTTATTGCGACGGCTATTTCCAGTTTTTTTCTGTTTGATGTGTTGGTTCTAGGTTATTTTTTGGCCTCTTCTCTCTTTGTTCGTCTTCTGCCTCTTCCTCGTCATGTCCTTCTTCTTCCATGTGATTAAATTTATGCCACGACTTACAGAAACAGCCTGTATAATCGTAAATCGTAACCAAGCCGGCCTCTGCGTTTGTGATAATTTTCAATAGTTGGAACCTGTCTATTCTGAGAAGTCCTATATTCATTTGTCGCTTAGTCAAGTGATGCATAACGCGATCCAATTGTTCTGGCCAGAATGGATAGACTTTTAGTTACTATTGCGGCAGTCAACATGTTAACTTCCCTATGCAGTGTTTATTTATTTATTTCATGTGGGTACAGAAACAGGTCAAACCCAATAATACTGTACCACAAACAACCAATTGTATACAAATAAAATAGAATTACAGTTCACAATAATAATAATAATAAATTAACATTGATGGTACAAAAGTGATTGAAAAGGAAAAAAAACTAAAACTAAGTTTAGGTGATATAAATATATCATATATCAAATATCAAGTGAACGCTCGAGGCAACACACCAACTGCAGCAAAGAGCAGTATTTTAAATGCATAGAAAGAATGCTGAAACAGATCGATGTTAACACGATTTGCCGATCTTGCCATTCTCAATAAAGGAGAGTTTTGACAGGCATTGGTTCTGGAAGTAGGTGTCATAAATAGAAAATCAAAGCGAAGTAATCTCGGAGGAACGTGAACACATATAGAACCAACAAGCATTGGAGAACTACACTTGTTGTTCAAAAGTTTGTAAAAATATAATATATCCCCACAAAAGCGACGCTGGTTGAGGGTTAACATACGAAAAGAAGTGCAAGTTGATTCGTAATCAATGTATTGAATGGAAAATTTAAAACAAAGGTATTTGAGGAATTTAGATTGAATTCGCTCAATTTTAGATTTATACGAGAGATACTGAGGATTCCAAACGACGCTGCAGAAGTTAAGTGTGCTGTAAACATAGGCAAAATAGAGATTTCTAATTGCAGCAATGTTTGAAAAAGCTATCGTTGATGTCATAATAAATCGTAACATACGCCAGGCTTTGGAGACAACAGTATCGATATGTTTATCAAATAATAATTTATAATCATACGTAACACTCAAATCTCTAATAAATGAGACACGTTGCAACCTCTCACCAGCGACGCTATAATTGTAGTGGATTGTGTTCACCCTCCTAGAGAAGGAAATAACATTACACTTTGATAAGTTTAATGAAAGGCGATTATTTAAGCAAAAAGCATGTAGATTGTTTAAGTCAGATTGCAGTTTAGAACAATCAAGAGGTGAGGAGATACGGAGAAAGAGTTTTAAATCGTCAGCATACATTAAACATTGGGCATAATTAACGACGTCAAATATGTCGTTAACATAAATATTAAACAGTAAAGGGCCCAGAGGCTACTCTGTGGAACACCAGAAGGAACCGACACAGGATTAGAGAAAAACCATTAACCGAAACAATCTGGCATCTCTCCTTCAGATAGGAAGCAAGCCATTGCAAAAGATTTCCCTGAACACCAAACTTCTTTAGTTTGAACAGAAGTAAGTTGTGATCCACCCGGTCGAAAGCTTTACTAAAATCCGTATAAACTGAATCAACCTGACAAGAATCATCCAGAGTAGATAAGATATACTGGGTATATTCAAGCAAGTTACTCTCCACCGAGCGACCAGCAAAAAAACCATGTTGTCTAGGATTGATTTTAGACTTAAGGGCAAAGAATAGACGTGCATGAACTACTTTCTCAAACACTTTCCTAAATGCTGGCAAAATAGATATGGGGCGGTAATCGGATTTAATCCCCAGATTTAAAAATGGGAAGAACAAAAGCCCGCTTCCACAATAAAGGAAAGACACCCATTATCAATGAAGCATTAAATAAAATAGTTAAAGGAAGGGACAGGGAGTGTGAACATCCCTTGATTAAAATTGATGGAATACCATCAGTACCTATACTGTCTGTAACCCTGATGCCCATCAGGGCCTCCTCAACCTCAATTCTGCCAAACTGCATCTGACTCAAAGGAAGGGTATCCATTTCTATACAATATACATTCTGCTGGATTGGAGCAGGATCCACAAAAACCGAAGAAAAGAAATCAGCAAACAATGAGCATACTCCGACACCATCGCCGACAACAGTTCCATTCCATGACATCGTAGAAGGAATGACATCCGCACGCTTCTTAGACTTAGTAAAAGCCCAAAACACCTTTGGATCAGATTGCATATTAGTTTCAGCTCTTCTAACATACTCCATGTAATTGTGATGGATTAGATACTTTGCACGACTCCTTAGAATTGAAAAAGTGAGGTAGTCAAGTCGGTTTCAAAAACGCTTCCATCTACAGTGCGCCCTCCTTTTCTCTCGAATTACTTTAATGGTACTGTATGAAAACCAACTGGGAAAACCCTTGATAGCTTTGCGTTTTAAAGGGACAAATTCGCGAATAGCAGTATTAACATAGTTATAAAAGATTTGAACAGCGTCATTGGTATCACGACCAGCGAGCTCTGATTCCCAGTCAATTCCATTAAAGTACTCATTCAATTCAGGAAACCGGGCTTTTCTAAAACAAAAAGCATCACCATGATGTATAGATAATGAACGAGTAAATGAAATTGAGCAGGAAAACTTTAGAGTGGAGTGCGCACTGTCCTCAGGAAGCAATGGATCACTACAAAGAGATAATTGATGTACATCGGCAGAATTCGTAATAACAAGATCAAGTGTGTTTACATAAGAATTTTGATGATAATTTAGTTGGTTAAGTCCGCAAAGGGAAAGAACATCCAGAAATTTTCTGGAGCGGGCGCTGACGGATCCGGAAGCAGTGGCGAAACCGGAATCCAGGTCAAGTGACCAGTTTAATTCAGGCAAATTAAAGTCTCCACAAATTATAAAACGATCATTAGATTGCTACTCCAATAAGAACACCCCCACCGCGCAAACTGTTGTCGGCGACGTTCGGGCGATCGCATCTAAAAACATTAAAGGAGGAAGGAAACCCTTCAGAGGAATAAATACCGGGATGTAGCCACGTTTCAGTGAGGCACACGACATCAAAATCCGCATTCAAGAGGTTATTATGCAAAGATTGCAGTTTGGTGCGAAGACCCCGAACGTTCTGATAATAAAAAGAAAAAGCCATTGTTCAAATGATATCATCGAGAAAAAAATATACAGTAAAAAGCAGAAAAATTAAAGTATTTTATGAGCCGGGTAACCATGGCGACCCGAATATTTATATTAGAAGATGTGGCAACGAAGTTGAGGTTAAAACGAGGTTAATTACCCCAAATAAAAAAAAACAGTAATAAAATGATATAATACTATATACTATGATTTCCGATTTAAAAATAGTTTGTTGTAATTTTACCAGAGGGACAGCTGAATGTGTACCTACATAAAAAAAATATTAATGTAACTTAATGAAGTGATACTAATGAATCTCACTACATAGCTTTTCGCTTGAATGAATATAACTATCTTACGCTTATAAGATTTAATATTACAGGGACTCTTTTTTGCCCTTCTGAGAACGATCTTTATATAATTATTTAAAAATTATATTTTTAGCATTTATGTGCCACCACAACACATTTTTGATATACACCTCGATACAAAACGCAAATCAACGACGTTGGGACATTGTAACTCACGCATCAATATTTACCTCACTTTTAGTGGCTTTGTTATTCGGAATTGCTGGTTATGCAACGTTTGCTGCTTATTCCCAAGGAGATCTTTTAGAAAATTATTGCTGGGATGATGATTTAATCAATACAAGTCGCCTGCTTTTTAGCATCACTATTTTATTAACGTACCCCATTGAGTGCTTCGTAACTCGGGAAGTCATCGAAGTTTCGATTTTTAAAAAGGATGTGAACGTTCCAGTTTCTGATCGGACGCATTATTTAATCACTTTGATGATTATCTCAACTGCTTATTTAATTAGTATGTCAACTGATTGTTTAGGGGTCGTTTTAGAGTTGAACGTGAGTATAATAAAATTGACGCAAGCTAAAAAATTCTTTTATAATGCTTTTTAGGGTGTTTTAGCCGCGGTACCTTTGGCCTACATTCTTCCAGCGATATCCTATTTACGTTTGGAAGAAGGTTTTGTGTTCTCACGGCGGAAATTACCAGCTTTATCCGTGGTTGTGTTCGGATTAACCGTGGCCATATTAGGGGTGGTCTTTTTAATAGCAGATTTTAACGAGGTCGATACTTGCTCGCATGGGAAAGTGATGCCGTATTGTTTGAAGGGTTATAATACATCGATATTAATTGGAAACAATTCTTTGAAGAATTAAAAACTTTGTTTTAAACAAAAATGGAACAATCGTTAACTACACGACTTCTTCTATTTCGTCCAAAGAGATCACTATTTTAGATCGATATATTAAATGAAAAATATATTATATTATAAATAAAAGAGAGATATTTATGTGTATATAAAAAAAATAATGGTTAAAACAATTTTTCCTGCACGCTTGTAAATAATTAATCCACAAAATTAATTAAAAAAGCTCAAAAAGGTACAAAAAAATTGTTAACGAATAAAACCAGCCATTTTTATTCGTTACAAATTTTTAATTTATTTCAATTAAGTTCGACTTTGTGCCAAAATTAATTTATAATTAAATAAATTAATCCGGTGATTTTCAAATGTGATTAAATCCCCTAAATATTGTCGTTTTCTTGTTATTAATAAATAAATTTATCAAAAAGACGTTTTTAATCACTTTCTTCTTCATCGCTAAAATAACTACTCTTTTTAATCGACTTTTTACACCTTCTTTCATCCCCAATTTCATCACCGACACTTTTTTTATAATTACCCGTCGCTACCACATATCGATATTCCTCCAATTCATCTTTTTCCCTCTAAAAATCATCAATAAATGATTTTATGGTATAATTGAAGTATCATCAAGTCGCTTAAAAATCGACAATTTTTTTTTAATCGACTGGAAATTATTCAACTAAGCCGTTACAAATTTGAAAAAAGTGCGGAAAAGTGTAAAATTTACCGAAAAATCACTTTAAAGTTTCGACGTGACGTCATCGACCATATACAGTATGTCCGTAAAGTAACGGATATAGGCGATAAAATCATAATAAACGGTTTATGGAAAAATCCCTGAAACGAGTCTAAAGATTTAAAATTTTTGGTGTAGATTTCAAATTTTTTCCGCCATTTTTAAACAAGTTATATATGACGTCATCGATATTTTTTTTAAATGGCTATCCCCCATTTTTATTGGGGAATAATAATAATAATAATATGACTTTATTGTATCCCATATAAAACAAATAGAAAAATATATATATATACATATATATGTATACATACACAACAAAATGTATAACTAAATGAATATGTACATAAATGTATGCATAATCTTGAAATTATAATAACTTAAACAATAAATGAAAACAACGATACCCCAATGTGTTACCGTAAATTAAAATTTAAAAACATATACATATATATACCCATATCGAGATACAAACGGCGGGATCCAGAAAAATCTGCTCTATCCAACCGAATAAACAGAAAAGAAAAACAAAAGAAAAGAAAGAAAAGAAAAAGAAAGAAAAAAGAAAAACAACCTGATAAGGTTGCCCTTGTAAAGCCTGCAATAGAAAATAATAAAAAAACAAACTCAATTCAGATGAGAATCAACTGACATCCGCTGACTGCTGACAAAACATTAGTCTCCTTAGTTCTGTGCGAAATCGAGATAAAGACAACTGTCGCAACACAATTGGTAAAGATCCGTATGATTTGTAAATGTGATACGTAAACGATCGCTGGAACATTGAAGTTCTAAATCTCGGCGGATAGAAACTCATTCCCGACCTGGTTTGACGAAGCTGTGGTTTAAATATAATTTTATTATATAGATATTCCGGAATTCCAGAGACCACAATTCTGTGGAATAGAACCAAACTGTAAAATTCCCTCCTGTTGCACATACTCAACCAACCAGCCTCTTTAAGTTTATAAGAAATTCTCTCAAATTTTCGAATTCCATAGATGAATCTAAGACAACTGTTTTGTACTCTCTGTATTCTTCGCGAAGTGACCACATCAATAGCGCCATGATATATAGCAGACATAAAGTTAAAATGTGAGAGCACAAATGCGTCACACAAACTTATTTTCACTTTTATGGGCAAGTATGACCGATGCGGATAGAGAATTCGCAAATTGCAGTAAGATCTTTTAATATACATGGCAATTTGTTGCTTAAATCTAAAATTATTGTCCAAAATCAAACCAAGACACTTAACCTCTGAAACTCTTTTAATTAACGTATCATTCAACTTAATAGCCAAGTCAGGAGCAGCAACACGCTTTTCACTACTAAAGCACATCCACATAGATTTAGAAGCAAGAGTAAATATTTTTTCAAGATCTTTGTTTATATTATATTCAACAACACCACTATCCGCATCCATATAAGAAGCGTACAGTTGTGTATCATCTGCATAAGAGTTAATCTTACAAAACTGAATAAATTTGCTGAACTGCGAAGTATATAAAGAAAACAAAATAGGACCCAACACAGAACCTTGCGGAACACCGCTTGTTACTGCCAAATCACTAGAAACAGAATCGTCAATCCTGACCCGCTGTGTGCGATCACTAAGATAATTACGTAAAATAGATACTGTGTCTTCAGTAAATCCCAAATATCCCAAATATTGAAATAATTTACAAATAACAGTGTGGTTAACAGTATCAAATGCCTTAGAGTAATCCAAGAAAACTACGGCGGTATTCATTTCTCTGTCAAGAGCAGTCAACAAATCATCTGTTAAATTCAGCATTGATGTAATGCAGCTATACCCACGCCTAAAGCCCGATTGCTGCGATGGGAGTAAACCCTTCAGTATGTGGAACTGAACTCTGTCAACTGTATCTTCATAATCTTTTCTAAAATTTTGGAAAGCACAGGGAGCACACTAATAGGTCGCAAGTCGCCATATTCCTGCGGGTCACCCCTCTTAGGCAGCGGAACATCCACAGCATGCTTCCATTCCATGGGAAATACATCTTCAGTTAAGCAACAGTTTAGTATATGAGTTAAATATGGCAAAATAGTTGGACAAGACATTTTGATCATGTCAATGGAGACACCATCCGCTCCAACTGCAGATGAGGCAATAGAATTAATCATCTCCAACACCAAAGAGACCTCCACTGGTTTAAAAGAAAAGTCATTTTTAAAACTAGAACTATCATAGAGATCTAAACCAGACCCTTGGAAGTCTTTAACAATTTCTTTGACACTATCCACAAAATATTCATTAATCTTATCAGGAAACCTTAAATTTGACGGCAAGGTAGCATCTTTATGTGATTTAATATTCAATGACTTCAATTTGCACCACATTTGCCTCCATGACCAGGGACAGCAATGGAACCGAAAAATGCTCTCTTCTCATTTCTTACAGCTGTAGTAGTTAAATTTCTAAGAGATTTGTAGTATTCCCAATGAGCTACTTCACCCGAATGCCTAAATCTAGCTTTAGCCTCATCACGAAGTGTAATCATTAACTTAATATTATCGGTCATCCAGGGAGCAGGAGACTTAGTAAATCGATACCTTTTTATAGGAGCATGGTCATCAAACAGGTTAATTAACGCATTTGTGAAAAAAGAAACCTTCTCATTAATGTCACCAATATAAAATACATAATTAAACGGAATTGATCTTAAGTCTTGTAAAAAAGAATCATTATCAATATACTTTAAGAGACGCAAAAATTTAAAAATTGGAGATTTTTTAATTGTATTAATCCTTATGTCACAAAATACCATATCATGATCAGAAAGGTGACACCGGAGCACACCACTACGAAGTACCAAGGACCTATCAAATGAAATAACTAAATCAATAAGAGAAGCCGTATTCAGAGTTACTCTGGTAGGATGTTCGATGAGCTGCTGACCTCCAAGAGAATCAAGCAGACTTAAAAGATATTCACTATCAACATTATCAATATTCATTATATTAATATTAAAATCACCACAACATATAATCTTGTCAGTAGTGCTTAGACAACTAGCAACTGAATTTTCGAACTCATCCAAAAAAAATCTGTAATTAACCGCAGGTGGCTTATATACGCATCCAACAAACAGATAATCACATCCATAACGAATCTTCACCCACAATTGCTCAATTTCTACAGAAGATGGGACAATAGAAAAACTCAAATTATTACGCAAGATAATACAAAGACCTCCCCCTCTGGACCCACGATCGCTACGCACCACATTATATCCGCTAACAAGAAAAGTATCGCCATCCCACAACCAAGTCTCAGACAAAGCCAGCACATCGACGTCAGTATCAGCAATCAGCTTCACCAGGTCATCAATTTTAGATCGCAAGGATCTAACATTAAGATGAATTACTTTGATGAAAAGAAAAAACAAACTTCAAATGAAAAAAAAAGGTAATAAAAATAAAATAAACGGAAAAGAAACAAAAAACGAGAAAAGAGAGAAAAGAAAAAAAAATCCTTTCTTCTTACGCTTAGTGTAAAAATATATATTTATACTACAAAACACAGATATGGCTCAAAATTAAATATAATTGTTGATTATTGCTTATAAGTTCTGTTCCAGAACAAACAATCTAAAAACAAGAATATAAAAAAAAAGAGAAAACAAAAGCATTCAACAATTAAATCCCTTTCCCTTCTTCTACTGTCTTGCCAGTAAAAACGTATGCTTATATTAAAACATGTTTATAGCTCAAAAAAATTAACGTAATTACTGATTAACAATTATAACGTCTAGCTTAAAAAAAAAAACATCAAAAAGTGAACCTATTTCTTTTACCAGTTTTATCTTTATAGAATAATGCACCATCGATTGACCAAACATTCATCTTTCCGTATTCATTCTTCAGCGATTTCATACAATTTAATCGATTATGGGTGAGATCCTCTGCCACACTGTACATCGATCCTCTCAACTTTCTTCTCGCTCGCAATATTTCTTCTTTAATCATGTACCCTCTAAACTTAATTAGAATACCCCGAGATTTACTTATATTGAAATCATCGCCGCGCCGTTGCCCCGAGCGTTCTTCGAAGAAGCTGGCTTCTTTCCTGTTCTGTGACACCTATCGATATCCGTAGTTGCAATGCTGACGCCCATCTGTTGAAATAGCACGTCCTTCACAAGTGCGACGACATCCTCCCCATCTTTCTCCTCCACGCCGAATAATCGAATGTTGTTTCTCCGGCTGTACTGTTCCAACTCGTCAACTTTTTTGGTATACTCCATCTTCATCTCTCTATTTTCCCTCTTCAAATCAACCACTTCAGTATTTAATACGTTAATTTTCTCTTCATATTTACTTATAATCTCCTTCAATTGCTTTTCCACCATAGAAGTTATTGCAAAAGATATTTGCTCTAAAATTACCTTCTTTTGAAAAGCTTGAACGATTATCTCCTCAATTTCCACCGTCTGCGACCGTGACAAAACCATTATTAATTGTATTATGTCCAATAAATATGAAAGCGTTGAAGAAACAAATTAAACCATGCACAGGCGTCGTCTTAACACGAATATGAAAGAGGATTTTTTTCTGAATCTACTACAGTCAATATTAATATTGGTTACATAAGAAAATTTTCGAGAAAGATTACTTTAAAGTTTAGTTACTTCAAATTTGTGTAATGATAAAAATAGCAGTAGCCATGAGTAACTAATCATTCTAAACAATGGCCTGCCTAAGCCTGACGTCACAGAGATAGGCGGAGCTTATACTGACTCCAAACAATTTCGTTGCTAACCACAGTTGCTAACGATAAATCGCCAAGAAATGTCATTTGAAGTGTCATCACTTAGTTAGCAACACAGTTGGCAACGAAAATGTTTGAAATCAGTATAAGCTCCGCCCATCTCTGTGACGTCAAGGCTTATGTTGTCTATTTCCTGAGTGTCAAAAACTAATTTAGTAAAGCTTCTTGAAGTGTGGTGGCGCGCCATCTTGTTGGAATAACTGCTGTTTGAATTGAGTTGTGTCAACATTATCGGAATGTAAGGAATGACATCGCTTTGAAAAAATTTAAACATCTCTTTCCAGTTAAGATTTCCTCAAATCTTTTGCGAATATTGGGTGTGCGACTATCTTGGCTAATTTGGATTTTAGGTAGTGCAATACCGACAACTTTGTCTATTTACTTGTCCACTCAATGTAAATGTCCCTTCGTCGAAAAAATTATGGTTTTGACAGTCTTCGTGATCGTTGCAAAATTGTTGTTGCAAAAACTACAATTCATTGCTCGTAAATCAGGTTTATTTTATGGGAATGATATTTTGCAGGTTTACAGTACAGATTTACTAATGTCCAAATTAAACCCAATACTCCTTACAGTAACATGAGGGTTTTCTTGCCCAGCCAAAACCACGATTTGTTGAACTTCCCCTGAAACATTTAGTAGGCCAGACTTTGAGAAATGCATCGAGAGATGGCCATGCTATTTAAATTTAGTCACAGCTAGGCTCACCATACTTTGGCTAATGAGTTGGCGATCAGGATATGTTGTATTAAAGAGGTCAACTACTTACTAAATCAGTTTTTGACACTTAGGAAAATCGTTTAAAATAATTGGTTACCAGAGGTACTCATGGCTACTGCTATTTTCATCATGTCAACCAGTAGTTAAACTTTAAAGTAATTTTTCTCGAAAAAATTTGTATGTAAGCAATATTAATATTGACTGTACTAGATTGAGAAAAAAAATCTTCTTTCATATTCCGTAATAAAAATGGGGGATTGCCATTTGAAAAAAATACCGATGACGTCATAACTCGCTTAAAAATGGCGGAAGAAATTTAAAATCTACACCAAACAATTGCAAAAAATTTAAATCTTTAGACTCGTTTCAGGGATTTTTCCATAAACCGTTTATAATGATTTTATCGCCTATATCCGTTACTTTACGGACACACTGTATTTTTGAAGCATATTTGGTTAAAAAGCATATTTTCGGGTTGTTTCTTACGTTTTCGACGCACAATTACTAAAATGTCGTTGTTTACCATCTATAAACTAAAGATAACCTAAAATCTATCCCGCTCTTTAACTTATTAGTTCCTGAATGCTAGATACTGTTGGCAAAAGACTAATTATTGCTATCAGAAGATTAAATACTGCTAGTAAAAGACTGCGTGAAAAGAGGAAATACTAAAATGCTAGATACTGCAGAAAAAGACCACAACATACTTGGAAAAGCTTGATACTGCTTTCAAAATAATTAAAGCTATTACTTCCAGAACGCTAAACACTGCTATTAAAGGTTTTGAAATACTTGGACAGGCGGAATACTACTTCCAAGACTTTAATGATTGTTTGGAAAAGAGATATGCTTTCCAAAAAGATACCTACTGCTTCAAGAATGTAGATACTGCTGGAAAAGACTAATAACTACTTGGAAAGAAAAGATATGCTCTATAAAAAAGGTACCTACTGCTTCCAAAATGTTAGATAATGGTAGAAAAGATTATAATCTGTTTGAAGAAGACTAGATAGTGCTAACAAACAACTACAAACTGATTAGAAAGACGAGATACTGCTTCCATAAGACCACTTACTTCTTTCAGAGCGCTATACAGGTGTCCCGTATCTTCCGCATCAGAGCATTATACGGTTGTAGACGCATCTTTCTAATAAAATTTGTCCGAAATGTTTATAATAACCGCACGGGAACTGTTTAACCCTAGAATGCATAAACCGGGCCTCTCAGACCCGGCGAGATTTCAGTTCATAAAGCTTGAGCATTTAATGCTCTAAGCACGTCTTTATTTAATATACACCTGATTCAAAAACATTCAAGTGTAATTAGTAATCGAAAAAAAATCGTTTCCATTAGCACCCCGTATTTGCATAAACCGGGACTCCGAAGCCCGTGCACTACTAGTAACAATAAAACAAGTTTCAACTTGTTCATTACAGGTTGAGCATTACAGATTGCGCGTGTCTGTGCAAGTTAAAACGTGCATTACTGTTGGATGTATAAAAGTAGGTACAGCTGTTTTTCATTCAGTTGGAATAGAAGTTGGCTTGAGTGAACTTGTGAGATACATATGATAATGGCGTCAAAAAGGAATGTGAAAAGCGTGAGATTTGGTGACCCCGGTTATAAAGAAATATATCTTCATAGCTTATGTCTCTTCCATAAAATTATAATCTCATGTAAGCCAGAATATCTGCATAAAAAAATTAAGTTCAAACCGGCAACAAACCCATATGTTACGAGATTAAGCAATCCTATATATCCACCAAAACATCGAACGTCTCTATTTGAAAGAAGCTTCAGCTATCACATTTACAAATTTTATAGTAAATTGCCAAGTGATATGCGAACTCTGAGCGTATGCACATTCAAGAAGTGTTTGATGCGACTGTGGTTTCAGCAGCAAGGGGGAGAATAATATCTGATGCTGGGATATTTACCGTTGGCAGGTTGGAGTTTGTGAAGGCAGTATAAATTTGTGTTTTTTTTTTTTGCTTTAATTGTTGAAGTATCTTATAATTCATATCATATGTTCTTTTTTCTTTTATTTTCTTTCTCATGTTTTTTTTTTTTCTTTTTCGGTTAATTTTTATTTTTTTCTTTGCAACCAACTCGGTTGGTATGAGCACACTTTGTCTGGAACCTGCCCATTGTGTTCCTTCTTTAATTTACATTATGAAACAGAATGTTACTTGTATTCCGTGGAAGGCGCAATAAAGATATGCAATAACAATTATACTACAATAATAATAATAATTATTATTATTATTATATTGGTGCAGTGGGCAGCTGCCATCTGAAGAAAGTAATGCGTCAAAAGCAGAAAATGATGACACAGAAGATAGAAATTTCGAATTGGTTCCTGACGAGTATTCTGGATCCAGTTCTGATCATGGGGATGATGTTGATGATATTGGTAAGCCTTCAACGAGCGGTTACATTGCTCCAAGTGGTCTGGTATGGAGTTTGGAACCTCCAGCAAAAAATAAAATTCAACCACACAACATTATTCGGCGTGCGCCAGGACTAGCAAGGAAACATATGGCTGCAACACCAAAAGAAGCGTTTCAGTTATTTGTAACTCCAGTTATTGTACAAGAAATTGTGAACTGTACTAATTTAGAGGGCAAACGTGTTTATGGAGCAAAAGGAAAACCGTGGAAAGATGTAACTGTTGATGAATTTCTTGCATTCTGTGGTTTACTTATTCATGCGGGAGTTGACAGAAGCTGGGATGTTCCTGCGAGAGAATTATTTTGTGATGAATTTGCCAATCCTGTATACCGAGCCACAATGTCCATATTTCGCTTTGAAGAAATACGAAGATTCGTCAGATTTGACGACAAGAGAACCCGGAATGCGCGTTTGGAAACCGATAAGTTAGCAATGGTGTCCTACATTTGGGATTTATTCATTCAGCAATGCAAAACCTGCGTCATACCTGATACTAATGTAACTATTGATGAACAACTCGTTGGGTTTAGAGATAGATGCACATTCGTTCAATATATGCCAAGTAAACCGGCAAAATATGGACTTAAAATATTTTGAATGTGTGAATCGAGTGGTTATGCTTGGATGGTTTAGTTCCTCCACATGAAAACCTGGGGCTTGAAGTAGTACAACCTCTTGTGCGTGGCATTCATAATTCTAGTCGCAATCTCACGATAGACAATTTCTTCACTAGTGTTCCGCTAGCAACTTATCTGTTGGATAAAAATATTACTGTTGTGGGTACACTACGTCAGAATAAACGTGACATTCCGAAAGAAATGAAAGCCTCAAAAGATCGTGTAGTCTACTCTCACATATGCAGAGAAGATCTACTAACCCTAACCTACGGCGTACTGTCCGGGAGTATATGAGCAGATTTATTGATATATGTGGTCCGCCAGCCGCTCACAGTGCAACAATTCAGAGTAAAAGATGCTCAGTATGTCCCGCAAGTATTGATCGTAAAAGCACAATATGTATTACTTGTAAAAATAATATCTATTCTGTAATGAGCATAGTATTAGAATGTGCACTAAATGCTTCTCTAATCCCTAAAAACAATAAACAATAATGTTTTTTTAACAATAATGTTCACTTTCATATTTAACCTCGCGTTTGTAACGTACATATGTATAAATAAATAAAGTTTTACTTCAATAACTTTGTTTCTGTTCTGACTACACGTGATTTTATATAACGGGTCTCAGAAGCCCGGATTATGTAAATGACGATATTTTATTGGTTAAGTATCCTAGGGTTAAAAAAAAGAAT
>NW_019280647.1:0-15627 GCF_000648695.1 Onthophagus taurus | reverse complement strand
TCACTCAACCCCCCTGCGAGAGAATTATTTTGTGATGAATTTGCCAATCCTGTATACCGAACCACAATGTCCATATTTCGCTTTGAAGAAATACGAAGATTCGTCAGATTTGACGACAAGAGAACCCGGAATGCGCGTTTGGAAACCGATAAGTTAGCAATGGTGTCCTACATTTGGGATTTATTCATTCAGCAATGCAAAACCTGCGTCATACCTGATACTAATGTAACTATTGATGAACAACTCGTTGGGTTTAGAGATAGATGCACATTCGTTCAATATATGCCAAGTAAATCGGCAAAATATGGTCTTAAAATATTTTGGATGTGTGAATCTACGTCTGGTTATGCTTTGGATTGTTTAGTTCCTCCACATGAAAGCCTGGGGCTTGAAGTAGTACAACCTCTTGTGCGTGGCATTCATAATTCTGGTCGCAATCTCACGATAGACAATTTCTGCACTAGTGTTCCGCTAGCAACTTATCTGTTGAACAAAATATTACTGTTGTGGGTACAGGAGGGTGTCCCAATTTCGATGTCCGCATAGGCTAAATGGATGTACGCTTTTTAAATAGAAACCATAGTTGGCTATGGCCTAAAATAATTCGTTATTTTCTTCTGATAACAAATATATACAGGGTGGTTCAGTTTTTAATCGGGAAACTTTACTAGGACGTAGTACTTGCCAAAATAACACAAGTTTTTTATATAAACATAGGGTTACGTTAGCCGCTATTTAATATTAGTACTGGGCCGAGCCGTTCGGAGCGCTGGTGCCGTGTACAAAAATTTTACGTAAATGTCACATCTATATAAGTTATCTATGGCCTTTGACAAGCTCCATCATGAGGTAATCCTGACCAAATTACAAAAATTTGACTTGACTGATGGATTATTAATGTGGTTGGCGTCTTATATCTCTGATAGATGCCAGGCTGTAACAATTAATAATTACATATAGTAGACGCCACGAGAGCTGGTAGTAAATCATCATTTTCCGCTCTTACAAATGCCATACGTAGTTCACAAACCGCTAGAGAGTAATGTGTGTTGAAAAGAGATAGCATTAGTTTAATATGTCTGCTGTACAATTCTAATGGCCACGTCGAAAAAGTACGTCTGTTCTTCTAAGGGATGTCACTCTATAATTATAACCTCAAATCGAAACGTCTTGTGAGCGTTGTCATGATTCATGAATCTGTTTTCACAAGCCGAAAATGTTTTCTTTGAAAGAAAAATCATTAAATAATATCTTTGACAATGTTTGACATATAACCTCCATTACTAACATAACCTACATTTAAATGTATGTGGTGAAATAATCTAGGTCGTACGTCCATATCTTCATTCATACCATTTTTAAGCGATCTATCACTGCTAGCTCTCGTGGTTTCTACTATATCTAACTTTATTCCGGTAACTTCGGGAGTGCCTCAGGGTAGTCACTTGGTTTCAAGTGACTACCCTGAGGCAGCCAGTTTTGTTTGTGGCTTATATAAACGATATTTATGAGTGCTTTCACCATAGTAATTTTTTGCTATATGTCGATGATTGCAAAATATTTTCGAAGATAGAATCTTCTTCTGATTGCAAAAAACTTCAAATGGACCTTAATCGTTTGCAAACCTATTGTACTAATAATTATCTCTTTCTAAACTATGGTAAATGCAGTCAAATAATGTTCACCAGAAAAAGATACACTGTAAATCATAACTATAAGCTTGTACCCGGACCCTTAAGTGTGTTGTTTAAGGTAAAGGATCTTGGCTTAGTGCTCGATTCCAAACTGTTATTTTTATATCATGTAGAGGAACTCATCAGTAAGGCGAATAGGAGCTTGGGTTTCATTATTAGAATATCAAATTCATTTACCAATCTACAGTGCATCCAATCTTTGTACATGGCTTATGTGAACAGCAGTGGCGTAGCTAGCCATGAAGGGGCCCTGTATCAATAAAATATCGGGGGCCCTTTTTGGGGTAATAAAGAATACATATACAGTTGCAAAAACAACAATACTTATAAGTAGTGTATGTGTATGTGTATTGCATGTGTATGATATAAACTATATGTGCAAATAACTAAAAATGCAACGTTTTTAAATAATTACTTTTCTGGCCTTCATTTCGGCAAAAGCATTTATGATATCATCCATTGCTGATGACGATTTCAATTTTTCAAGTTCCTATTTTTCTATGGGCAGTATATCTAAATCCGAAGTCGATCTTGTTCCATAGATGTCCTTAGGTATGTTTTAATGAGCGTCAATTTAGAAAAGCTTCTTTCAGCAGTTGCGGTTGTAACTGGAAGCGTCAAAAATATAAAACATGCTGTTATAACCTCTGGGAAGCTAGAGGTGAGGCTATTGAATTTTATAATAAGCAATTCTGCAACATCTTTAACTGTGTGAACTTTTTGAATTTGCTGATCATATAAATCAACTGTAAAATCCTTTTGATATTTGCTGGCCAACTTTGCTGTCTTATTTTGTATATCTTCATTTGAAAATGAAAGTAATCTATCCGGTTGTAAAACGTCAAATATATTATTCACATTATGCAAATTTTTATTTTGTTTTAGCAATCAATATATCGGTACAGCAATAAAATATGTTGACTCTGAAATACGATTCTGGATCCTTTTGGGAAGCTCCTTTTGAAACTTGTAATGTAGGGGCCCTCGAAGGTCGGGGCCCTCCAACCTCGGGGACCCTGTATCATTGATACAGCTGATACAGCGATAGCTACGCCCCTGGTGAACAGCATTCTTAATTTTGCTTCAGTTGTATGGAATCCTGCGTATGCTGCGTAAATTGACCGCATTGAGGCATTGCAGGTCAGATTTGTGCGTTATCTGGCTCACAAATTCGCGATGCCTTATTGCTCCTACGAGCAGAGATGCACTGTATTTGGTTTGCATACACTGTGCGGACGTCGAACTGTTACGGATTTGGTATTTTTGTTTCAATTAATGAACGCTTTTGTCAACTCGCCAGAACTTGTGAGATACATTCCTTTCTTAATTCCTTGCTTTCCCACTCAAGATCAATGTCTTTTCCGGTTGCCCGCTTCTACTACTAATTGTCATTATAACTCGCCTTTACCACGACTGATGCATTGTTACAATCGTCATTGCTCGATGTTTAACATTTTTTATTCTTCGTTGGCGTCTCTTATGATATATTGATTTGTTATTAATTATTGGATTACATTTTGATTTATTTTTTTGTTATTGTATGAACTCTTTAGTGGATACTACTATGGGGGAAATTCTGTTCGTATTCCGAATAAAATAAATAAATATACCATCTTAAAATAGTTAGTATTAGCCTTAATTTGGTGTATAAATCACTACTTAGTTTTAATAAATACCGTCTGAACTACTTTTTGAATTTCATCCACATTTACATGAAAATAGGTTAAATAAAGTTTGTGTTTTCTTAACATATCTCAAAATGTCATACATCCAACGTGTACAGATATATCATTCAAAATTAGATAATTTTAGCTTCAATTTGGTGTATAAATCATTATGTAATTTTAATAAATGCAGTTAAACGATTTTATTATGTGCATTTTATGTTCTTTTAAGAGATATTTTTAGTAAGACAGTTTGGTTTAAAACAAATGAGCTAAAGGGCATTATCTGCATCTATTACATATTTTTGTGATTTTTGAAAAAAAGTGAAATGGAATAGTATTTTTTACCTGACAGGTGCTTAGTCGCATCTCGATATCTTTGTCGACTCTTGAATTGTAGAACAAAATGTTGAAAACACGAGTCATATCAAACATGTCTATTAATCTAAAATCTTATTAGAATGTTAATCGATGGCACCAAGGAGATAATCTCCAAAATTCATTTAGATACCAGTTAGAAATGAGCATTAACGAAGAAGGACATCAATTTGAAAATATTAAATTAAAAAACTATGTTCAATTTAAAATAATAATATAAATTCAATAAAAACCAATACTTTTTCTGGCCTTTTTCAATTTATTGTCTAACCGGTTTCGGCTTACGCCATCATCAGAGACATTAGAAATATAGATTAGGTTTTAACATTTAGTTGTTCATGTAAACCAGAAAAAGTATAGCTTTTTATTGAATTTATATTATATAAAAAATAACTGGTCAACATTTGGAGTTCCTATCTTGAAATTTAGACATCAAAAAGCCTATACCACAAGCGATGGGACATCTGTTTATAAAAAAATCATGTTCATTTGAACAACCGTGCTTTATTATTCCTTTATACAAATAAATTTTAACAATTAAATTATTAACATTATTTAACAATTATATGTATCTAGATTAAATAATTTATTTTGAAATCAATTTCAAAAGTTTCTTTGTTTCTTAACTTTTAATATCCAATTAAAGAATACATAAGATTTTTTGTATTCCTTAAAAATAAGTTAAAATCACTATTTTTTAATGATATAACATACTCATACATACATTCAATGCCGCTGCATGTGATAAATCCCCAAACAACGGTAGCGCTGTTTTCAGCTCCTTTTGACTTAAGCAAAACAAAATCAAAACATCTTTTCGTGTTGATACATCAGCATCGAACCAATTCATGTTATAAACAGCATCAGCCACACTTCCTGTCTATTATTAATAAAATAGAACTAATTTAACAAACATAAATAATCTAAGCTAAAAGTAAATTAAACGAATTATTCATACCGCAGTAGTAAATCGTTGTCCAAATGTGTGATAAAGAAATAACCCAAAGAAGTTCAATATGATAACGGAAAGAGAGGTTAGATCGTTTTTCTAAAATATTGATTGGTCAAAATAAAATACAGTAATATATTAAATAAAAATTTAAACCAGAGTAAAGTGAGTAGTAGCCACAGTTAAAGAAATAAAAATATTAATCTTTGTTGAAACAAGAAATCTAGTTATGAATTCACTAATGAATTGAAACATCCTAAAATCATCAATATCTTAAGCATTTTAAAATAAGTATTAAATTAGATTACCTGAATATCTCTTGATGGTATACAACAACAGGCTGTAATTTTTTAAAATTTCGTTTTTTATTCCTTGTTAAAGTTATATTGCCAATCACCTCCTTAAGGATTTCAATACGAACAATTAATAATTCCATCGAATAGTACATAGCTATTAGTGCAATGGTCGTAACATATATTGTAATTATCATGGAATATAATTGAAACAACATCATCACCATTATATACCAATGTTTTGACAGAGGAATGTAATAATCAATTACAAAGCAATATTTGGAATTTTTAAACTGAGCACACTTATCCTCAAGCAAAATAGAGTACGTGTTAAAATATGCAAACAAAAGTGCTATGTAACGAACTATTTTTAATATAGTTTTTATATTTTTGTCGAGAACTTCAATTCTTTTTGGAACGCCAAATTTCCCGAAGTCGCTAAATTGATTACGCATTTTAACTAAACGATGTCGATCCCAAATTAGTTGAATGTTAGTAGATATAACAATTAGTGCACCTAAACCAAATTCCATATGAAATAATAGTTTTGCAAAATACATTTTGTAATCTAAAATTAATAAAAAGATAAAGAAAAAAATATGATTTCTCTTTAGAAATGTTAAATAACATTTCTAAATTCCATTAACCCACCTTTAAATTCCATTAACAAGTGATAAGTTGCCAAAATAGAATTTATCACCATCACAATTGTTGGTGTTAATCCCCGAAATCCGTTAGAAGTGGGCCAACAGCCATGGTCTCGCATAAATTTTTCTATATAATAATAACCGAGGAGTGGTTTCGACATTTTATTACTTTACAATTGAAGGAGTTCGATAAAACTAAATTGAAAACCAGGTAAGTTATGTACATGTATGCCGTATTAAAAATTTAAACATAACAATTGATTTACAATTAGTTACTTTTTATTTGAGTAAAACTGTAAACATGTACTGTTATTGATTATTATTAGAAATGAGAAAAATTGAAAAATCGTTATCCTTTTGCCACAGATACTCCCCCTCTCAAAAACAACAAGTAACGCAATTTGCAACAATGCAAAAATGGAGATTATTTAAATTTTTTAAAGTTGAAAATTCACTCTTTCCTTTAAAGGCATATTAGGTGATAAATCGTAAACTTGATTTTGACTTGGTTCAGGAAGTTTTTTAAAAATAAAAGCTGGTTTCAAACGAGTAATATTTATTGTTTGATTTCTATTAAATCGTGAAATGATGAAATTATTTGAAAATTTTCTAATGACTTTGAATAGTTCTTCGTACTTTGGTGATAAACTTGTCTTTTTGTTTTCTACTCGAAGGAACACAATCGGACAAAAATAATTCTTTATGGACAAATGGTTTCGGAGAACAATGATGAACAGTTGTGGTAGGTCGCAGATTTGAAAAAGTTTCGCGCAAAGAAATTAATAAAGGAAAAGTGTCAATGGAGTTATAAGTTTTTGTAAAAAATTCACCTGGAAGATGTAGAGGTTGACCATAAACCAGTTCTGCAGATGAAGACCCAAGATCTTCTCTTAGGGAGGAACGGAGGCCTAAAAAAACTAGTGGAAGTACGTGTTTCCAACGATTTGTATAATTTCTTGCAAGCGGTTTTTAAAGATCTGTGAAATCTCTCCAGAATACCGTCATTTGTCGGGGTCACCAAAATATGTGGGGTTTTTCTCACATATTATAAATAAAATAATCAGTATTATTTATAAATTGATTTTGTATTTGTGAAAATAAAAATTGACTTCCTTTGGCTGAAGTCTATTGAAAACGTAAAAAAGAATAACCGATTTCTTGATTTTTGAAAAAGTACTTAAAATCAATATGGCAGGGAATATGTGCAACGCCACATTAACTTTTAATTAACTTTGCGTATGACTTGATTTGTGTTCCGGAATGACTCAATCTTTGACGGGGAGACTCTTTGCAACGACTATGTTTTCTTCCGAAAGGATAGAAATACTTCTGACTCCCTTAAGTCTGATGGAAGTGGAGTTCTTGTGGCTGCTAGGAGAAATATTCACGTTACACCCTTACCGGATTATACTACAAGGGCTGAAGACTTGTGGTTGAGTGTACAGTGTAGTGCAACGCGGGTGATTCCTTTTCAGTGTTTCTTCAACAAATGCAGTTCGTACGTGACCAAAATCCAGACGATGATCTTTTAATCATTGGTGATTTCAACTTACCTAATACTGTAAGGACTTCGTCACCCGGAGGTCGCTTAGTTCCTTCTGCGGCTCCTACCCACGTTCAAACGATTTTCTTATAGCTTTCGCTTACTGTAATTTCACTCAATTTAATACCATAGTTAACTGTAATAGTAAAACTTTAGATTTGATTTTGTGTAATTCAGCCGCGATAAACTCTGTACACTCATGCGATGATCCACTCGTTGACCTCGATATTCCGATGTCACGTAATTGTCCTTCGTTTACTTTAGCTTTTAATTGTGCTGATTATAATGGAATAAAAAATGCTCTTCTTAGTGTGGACTGAAATGATTTATTTCATGGTATCGAAGTAAATCTATGTGTAGATAAATTTTACAGCCAGTTGAACTGAATTATTAATGATTTTGTCCCGTGTCTCACTTTTAGTAAACACCGCTACCCTAGTTGGTATTCCAAATCCACAATTAAAGTAATTAAGGAAAAATTAAAATTTCATAAGAAATGGAAAAAAAAGATGGGGTAATCACGCGCACTTTATTTCTTTCAAAGTATTACGTAGAAGGTCTAATCTAAGGCATTGATCAGGAACTGGGGTTTCAAACTACGAATGGCTCATTGGGCCTACGTAGCAATAATCAGACCCATGGTCGCTTACGCCTCATTGGTTTGGTGGCCAAAAACAAAACATAAGACAGCTCAACAACAGCTGGCATGAATCCAGCGGTTAGCATGTCTTAACATAACGGGTGCAATGAGATCCTGTCCGACGGCTGCTTTGGAAGCTCTACTCGGTCTCACACCGCTCCACATATATATACAAAAGGAGGCAGCCTTAAGTGCCTTATCACTGAAAACAGTTTCTTCACTCAAGTTGATGCAGGGTAACCTCAGAGGACACCTCGAGATCCTCAAGGACCCATGTCTAAATCACCTGATTGAAATTAAAACGGACCTCATACCGACGGAATACAATTTCAACCAACCGTATAAGGTCATATTTAGTAGCAGGGATGATTGGGCGAAGGGAGGGCCTCAACTAAAAAGAGGAGCCCTAGCCTGGTACACCGATGCTTCAAAGACAGTAACATCTGGAGTAGGCATGGGCATCAGTGGGCCAAATAGCCACATCAAATTGCCCCTCAGCTCGGACTTAACAATTTTCCAAGCAGAAATTCTTGCTATAAACTTCTGCACAGCTTTGAATCTACAGAAGGGACAAAAAGGTGCATCCATAAACATTTTCACAGACAGTCGGGCCGCCTTAAAGGCAATTCAGGCCTACACGTGTGGCTCCGCACTGATCAGAGAGTGTACCAACAACCTGAGAGAACTCGCTAGGGGCAATGATGTTACCCTATGGTGGGTTCCAGGTCACAGCAACATTGAGGGCAATGAGAAGGCCGACAAGCTGGCCAAAGAGGCCCTTCATTGGACCCCAACCTGGATGTGGACTACAAAAAAGCCACCTAAAACAAATAATCAACAACTGAGAGGCTTCAAAGATAGCCTTACGCTGGAAAGAACTTCCAGGTCACAGACAAGCGAAGAGTATGATAACTCCGTCGCAAAACAAAACCAAAGAGGTTTTATGCCTCAGCAAAGGGGATGTAAGAACGATTTCAGGCTGCCTGACCGGCCATGTGCCCCTAAAATACCACCTCTTCCACATTGGACAAGCTGAGGGTCAAACTTGTCGACTATGTAACGACGAGTCAGAAACTGCTGAACATATACTGTGCAATTGCGTCGCCAGAGGCCGTCTAAGGCACAACGGCTTCGGTAAAACTCCCCTGTTACCTACCGACATAAAGGTTCAAGACCTCAGGACAATACTAAGGTTCATTAAGGACCTACATTTGCCCTAAACCTTTGGAGGGCTAAAGTTACAATAGATCTCCTCAGCCCGGCAGCAATAATAATAATAATAAAGGCATTGATCTCGAGTGATTATAAATCATACTTCATCAACATGCAATCTACATTGATTGATTTTCCATCGCAACTGTGGTCCTATGCAAAACATAAAAAACGTTGTAGCAACAGTTTTCCGGCTCGTATGAAACACGATGGCAATTTGGCAGTCGGTGGTCACCAAATATCCGGACTATTCGCCTCTTTCTTTAGTTCGGTAAACTGTAGTTTCCAACCTTGGTTCTCAAACGAGGATGTGGCGCAGACTCTCACTAGAATTGATAATAAGATGAGTTCAGGTCCGGACGGGTTGCCAGGTGTTTTCTTAGCGACATGCGCCTCCGAACTTGCTAAAACAGGCGGCACACTATCTCGGAACGGAATGGATTGGAATGGAATGGAACGGAACGAAATCACCTGGATTGCTTACTGAGCAAATTTTGTAATAAATATGTTTACGATGACTAAAACCTGTCTATTCATTTTAAGGTTATATTTGTAAAAGTTTTGTGTATATTGTTTGATATTACTTAGGTAAAATAAATGAAGAACTTTTAATAAACTTAATCCGTGGTTATCCACATCTTTATTTGGTACGTGATATAAATTATCACAACCAAGAAATGAAAGAAAACGCGTAGGAAGAAATTGTTAGTGAAATTAAAATACCGGGTAAGTACCTAATATTGCATTGTAACGTTATTTATTGTTATAATTTTTTATATAATAATATATATTATTGGAGTTGTCTTCGGCCTCTCTGAATCCGTTCATTTTGCCAAGGAACAACTTGGGCATACTGAAATATTCTGAGAATTTATCTCGAACATTTATTGCATCACGAGTACAATTGCCTCCCATATTTCTAATACGATCTAAACCTTGTGGCACTTCTGTTTGCTGTAGTTCATCAGGTTGCCAAGAACATTTATCATTTCTTAAAAAGTTGTGCAAGCAAGTACCTGCCTAATTATTTTGTCGAGGTGTTCAGGAATAACGTGTAATTTTTTGAAAAATATCCTAAACTTTTTACAAAGTACACCAAAGGCATTTTCGCTACATCGTGTAGCTCTGCTATGTCGGTAATTGTAAATTTTTTTGTTATTATTATTTCGAAGTTGTATTCCAAGATATGGACGCATGAAATTTGTAGTTAGAGGAAAAGCTTCATCCCCTACAATTACATGAGGCATTAAAGTATCACTTCCAGGCAACTTTTTTGGTCCAGGTATATTCAATGTACCACCATTTAAAGGTCTTCCTAGTGCTGAATTTTTGAAAATACCTCCATCGTTGTTCTTACCATAAGCCCCAACATCGATGGTAATAAATCTTAAATCAGCATCGACTAGTGCCATCAGGACAACACTGAATTCTTTTTTATAATTAAAATAAGTTGACCCACTGTTACGTGGTTTTTCTGTCACAACATGTTTTCCATCTAAAGCACCTATACAGTTTGGGTAGTTCCATTTCGTACAAAAATCTTTTCCTATGTTTCGCCAACAATGGAGTGAAGTTTCGACTAAATTTCAGTACAAACTTCATAAACAATGCTTCGTGGTGTTGACTCCCCTAATCTGTATCTAAACGCCAAACTAACAAACGAATCACCATGTCCCAAAAACCTAAAAAATCATTAAATATTATATCCTTTTCAGTTCAAGATTGTAAAAAAAAATGAAATAATTTAAAAGATTGCTATAGAAAGGCAAAAGCTAAAAAGCGGTCTAAAAGTGGCGATTCTGCTGATACTATTACAAAGAAGTGGAAGTAAGAAGATGAAATGGGGTTTCTTCTTCCAAATCTTAAGGAAAGACCACAAAAGTCCAATATAGATGTACCATCAGAAAATACTTTTATAGAACCAAGCCCATTTTGAACCTCAAGTTTGTGAATTTGATGAAACGGCAGTTTTGTCACCTACTTCAGAGACACTCTCAACAACTTCCACGACATCAACCATCTCTAAACCGAAACGGCTTTCAAAACCAGAAGTAAAAACAGCAGATGGATTACAGAGATTTCTCGAAAATAATGAAATAAATTTGCCTGAATTACAAATAGAAGTTAAACATCGAATTTTAATGTTGCTCTGTGAATTCGAACTCAAGGCAATGAAAACATCAAGTTTTGGTGCCAATGTGAATGCCGAAGATTCGAGAGATTCAACAGAACAAATCCACGCTACATATTCAAGTTCTAACCATACCGTAACAGTAGATAATGATAATATTTATACAAATTTGTAAAAAATCAATAAAAACAATTCTTACTTCAAAGTCATTGCCAACTTTTCTTCTGCGCTAATAGCTTTCCGAAATGTCGTATCTTGTTTCTGAATGTCTAACATTTTCAACAATTCGTAGAATTTCTCAGTACACATTCGAAAGTATTTAAAAAATTTTTCCTCGTCTTCTAAAAGGACTGGAAATAGATGATGAAATTTCCCATAATCTTGTCTCTTTAGGTTGATTTCATGAACCCATTTGCACTTTTTCCTGTTTGTCCTCTCGTTTTCTCCTTCTAAAGCTACACACAACGCCACAAACTCTTCATCTGAGGTATCCATTGCAGAACAACAATACACACTAAAACTGAAATAAAGTTAAGGCCTTTTTATACTACCCTATATCTAGTGTAGGCTCGCGATTTCTGAAGTAAGATCCTGCGCATTGCTGTCTTCTTAGAGGGCATGCGCATTCCGTTCCATTCCGTTCCGCGATAGTGTGCCACCTGCCTAAACCGCTCTTCATTATCTTTAGTCGCTCATTGGCTCAATCAGTATTTCCGTTATAGTGGAAAAAAGCGTATGTACTTCCCATCTATAAGAGTGGAGGAAGAAATTGTGTTTCAAATTACCGTTCTATTTCTATTCTTCCTGTTTTATCTAAGGTTTTCGAAAAAATTGTTTATGATAAAATATACCGTTCAATACAACCATTTATTATGCAGCAGCAACATGGTTTTCTTCGTGGCTGATCTGTAGAATCTAATCTCGTGTCTTATATCAATTACATTCAAACTTGTCTGAATGAAAATCATCAAGTCGACGCTGTATACACTGATGTCAGTAAAGTCTTTGACAAGCTACTCTTGACCAAATTACAAAAATTTGACTTGACTGATGGATTATTAATGTGGTTGGTGTCTTATATCTCTGATAGATGCCAGGCTGTAAAAATGAATAATTACATATCTAACTTTATTCCGGTAACTTCGGGAGTGCCTCAGGGTAATCACTTGGGTCCGGTTCTGTTTTTGGCTTATATCAACGATATTTATGAGTGCTTTCACAGTAATTTTTTGCTATATGCCGATGATTGCAAAATATTTTCGAAGATTGAATCTTCTTCTGATTGCGAAAAACTTCAAATGGACCTTAATCTACGGATTTGGTATTTTTGTTTAACCCTAGGATGCATAAACCGGGCCTCTCAGGCCCGGCGAGATTTTAGTTACTCATAATTTTCTTAAAATAATTTCAATCGGCTTGAGCAATTAGATATGCTCTAAACACGTCTTTATTCAATACACACTTGATTCAAAAACATTCAAGTGTAATTAGCAATCGAAAAAAAAAATCGTTTCCATTAGCACCCCGTATTTGCATAAACCGGGCCTCCGAAGCCCGTGTACTACTAGTTACTACTAGTTTCAACTTATTCATTACAGGTTGAGGGTTATTATAATTTGTCAAACACTGCTGCGCGGAAATGTGCGCGTCTGTGCAAGTTAAAACGTGCAACACATCACTAACGTGCAGCTGTTTTTCATTCAGTTAGAATAGAAGTTGGATTGAGTGAACTTGTGAGATACGTGAAAAGAGTGAGATTTGGTTACCCCTGTTATGAAAAAATATTGGTGCAGTGGGCAGCTGAATGTGATGATCTGCCTTCTGAAGAACGTGATGTGTCAGAAGTAGAAAATAATGACACAGAAGATAGAAATTTCGAATTGGTTCCTGACGAGTATTCTGGATCCAGTTCTGATCATGGTGACGATAACTCAGAGGATGTTGTTGATGATATTGGTAAGCCTTCAACGAGCGGTTACATTGCTCCAAGTGGTCTGGTATGGAGTTTGGAACCTCCAGCAAAAAATAAAATTCAACCACATAACATTCTTCGGCGTGCGCCAGGACTAGCAAGGAAACATATGGCTGCAACACCAAAAGAAGCAAGAAATTGTGAACTGTACTAATTTAGAGGACAAACGTGTTTATGGAGCAAAAGGAAAACCGTGGAAAGATGTAACTGTTGATAAATTTCTTACATTCTGTGGTTTACTTATTCATGCGGGAGTTGACAGAAGCTGGGATGTTCCTGCGAGAGAATTATTTTGTGATGAATTTGCCAATCCTGTATACCCAGTCACAATGTCCATATTTCGCTTTGAAGAAATACGAAGATTCGTCAGATTTGTCGACAAGACAACCCGGAATGCGCGTTTGGAAACCGATTAGTCAGCAAAGGTGTCCTACATTTGTGATTTATTCATTCAGCAATGCAAAACCAGGGTCATACCTGATACTAATGTAACTATTGATGAACAACTCGTTGGGTTCAGAGGTAGATGCACATTCGTTCAATATATGCCAAGTAAACCGGCAAAATATGGACTTCAAATATTTTGGATGTGTGAATCTACGTCTGATTATGTTTTGGATGGTTTAGTTTATGTTGGTCGCCAGCCCGGAGAACCTCCACATAAAAATCTGGGGCTTGAAGTAGTACAAGCTCTTGTGCGTGGCATTCATAATTCTGGTCGCAATCTCACGATAGACAATTTCTTCACTAGTGTTCCGCTAGCAACTTATCTTTGGATAAAAATATTACTGTTGTGGGTACACTACGTCAGAATAAAGGTGACATTCCGAAAGAAATGAAAGCCTCAAAAGATCCATGGTAAGTTACGCACGTAAAAAGTACAAATGCGTAATTTTACTAAGCACCATGCACCACGATGCATCTATCAATGACGACGCTAAGAGGAATCCTGAAATCATCTCTCATTATAATAAAACAAAGGGCGGTGTTGACATCATGGATCAAATGGTGTCGACATACACGTGCAAGAGGCAAAGTAAACGATGGCCCATGACATTTTTCTTCAACATCATTGATGTTGCAGCACTCAATGCATATATAGTCTTTACCAAAGAACATCCAAACTACAACATAAGAGTGACTCACAAACGCAGAATGTTGTTGAAAGATTTAGCGAAGGAACTAGTGATACCACATATGCAGAGAAGATCTACTAACCCTAACCTACGGCGTACTGTCCGGGAGTGTATGAGCAGATTTATTGATATATGTGGTCCGTCAGCCGCTCACACAAATGCAACAATTAAGAGAAAAAGATGCTCAGTATGTCCCGCAAGTATTGATCGTAAAAGCACAATGATATGTATTACTTGTAAAAATAATATCTGTAATGAGCATAGTATTAGAATGTGCACTAAATGCTTCTCTAATCCCTAAAAACAATAAACAATAATGTTTTTTTAACAATAATGTTCACTTTCATATTTAACCTCACGTTTGTAACGTACATATGTATAAATAAATAAAGTTTTACTTCAATAACTTTGTTTCTGTTCTGACTACACGTGATTTTATATAACGGGTCTCGAAAAAACGAAGCCCGAATTATGTAAATGACGATATTTTATTGGTTAAGTATCCTAGAAAATAGGTTAAATAAAGTTTGTGTTTTCGTAACATATCTCAAAATTTCATATATCATTCAAAATTAGATACTTTCAATTTGTTTATCTTCAATTTGGTCTATAAATCATTACGTAATTTTAATAAATGCAGTTTAAACGATTTTTTGAATTTTATCAATTTTTGTTAAATATAATTGGCGCTTGCTTAACATTTCTCAAAATTTTAGATATCCATCATATATAATATATACCATCTTAAAATAGATAGTTTTAGCTTTAATTTGGTGTGCAAATCACTACTTAGTTTTAATAAATACCGTCTGAACTACTTTTTGAATTTCATCCACATTTACATGAAAATAGGCTAAATAAAGTTTGTGTTTTCTTAACATATCTCAAAATTTCATACATCCAACGAGTACAGTATCATATATCATTCAAAATTAGATAATTTTAGCTTAAATTTGGTGTATAAATTATTATGTAATTTTAATAAATGCAGTTAAACGATTTTATGTTCTTTTAAGAGATATTTTTAGTAAGACAGTTTGGTTTAAAACAAATGAGCTAAAGGCCGTTATCTGCATCTACATATTACATATTTTTGTGATTTTTGAAAAAAAGTGAAATGGAATGGTACCATAAATTTAATTGTCATTTAATACATATCGAATTCGGAGTTCCTATTTTGAAATTTAGACGTCAAAAAACCTATACCACAAGCGATGGGACATCTGTTTATAAAAAAATCATGTTCATTTGTACAATCGTGCTTTATTATTTCTTTATGCAAATAAATTTTAACAATTAAATTATTAACATTATTTAACAATTATATGTATCTAGATTAAATAATTTATTTTGAAATCAATTTCAAAA
>NW_019280646.1:89689-128372 GCF_000648695.1 Onthophagus taurus | reverse complement strand
TTGAATTATTCGAAGCGATGTGCTTCGATTTTCCGGATCGTTGGATTTTCGCAAACGATAACCTTATTAGTTAAGCTAGTTTTAGAAATTTTGAAACGTATTTAATATTTAGAGATTTATTTCACATAATTAAATTGACAAAAATTACCCAGCAAAAGCTCCCATTCCTTGTTTGGAACAATCAATTTGTACTATAAATTCTCTTTTATAATCGGGGGCGTTTAACACTTTACTACTTAATTCTAGCTAGGTAATTCTTGTTTTAAAAAAAATAAATGCATTTTCCTTCTGTTCATCTCATTCAACCTTATTTTTAGCTCCTTTTCACAAAGCGTCTGTTAAAGGACTAACAATTTCTGCATAATTTGGTATGTAATGGTTATAATACCCAGTTATCCCTAAAAAGATTCTAATATCTTTTTTTGTTACCGGTCGTCGATATTCATTTATTGCAGCAACTTTTGCTTCAGATGGAGCTCTATAACCTTGTCCTATTTTATGTCCGAGATAAACAACTTGAGCTTTTACCTACTCACATTGCTTTGCCTTTATTGTACGACCTACCTTATGCATAGCTGTAAATCATGTCATTGAATGTACTGTTATTGTTATAAATAACATAAATAATACTACTCATGTACATAGGAAAAAGAAATCAAATAAAGTAAGAGAAATAAAAATGAAACAAAATAAATGAATAAAAATGAAATAAAACAATTTAGAATAAAATAAAATAAGATAAAATAAAAATCAAAATTTTTGTTGTTTGAAAGTCAGGTAGGTGCTCAGCCTCTATAAACAGACGCTGTGAGATATTCGACGAGGGTATAATAGTTATTTATGTACCAAGTCGGCAAAGTGATGCTTTATCGAACGAGTCTGAATTTGCGAGTCAAGCGAGCGAAGCGAGCGAGGCGAGTAACAGGCGAGTTAAAGTACTTTGTCTGCCGCTAAATGCACAGTTCTCTAGACAGTAGCACAAAGTGTCACTTTACTGCCGCAAATGGATAGCATAAAGTATGGTTTTGCTGCCGGTTGGCGATAAAATACATTATTTGCCTGAAGATATTTTTTGAGTTCACGCTTAAACATGCGTAGCGTTGTAGCCTCCAGCACAACTCCCAGCAAACCATTAAATACAACCACCCCAGCGTACAGAGGGCCTCTCCTATTCATCTCGTATCGGAAATTAAGAACCACCAACCAATTGATTTCTACCTCACGTACCATGATAGTGCAAGTCTCTCGATCGTAAAAGGTCGTTTTGTTGTTTGAAGATAAGGCTACATATCTTAAGAATATATAAATTAGTAACAGTGAGTATTTTATGTTTTAAGAAGATCGGACGACAGGAGTCCATACGTTTAAGACCACAGAGGGTTCTTATTGCGCGCTGCCGTATTATAAAGACTGATTTTACAGAAGAGGAATTACCCCAAAACTCTATTCCATATTGTAATATGCTTTGAAAATCAGCATAATACGTTGACATTGCCTGGGGGAAGCCAGGCATTACACTCCTGCCCGATGAGACCGCAAATACTGCCCCCAATATTGTATTAATTTATTAACATCGCTGCATATCCCTTCGCATTTAATCCATTCTTTAAAGTTATTCTTCAACTGATAAGCTAATTCAGCATAACTCTGCTCAAATTTCTTTTTACCATATCTAAATTTGGCCCTAAACACCTCAGAAGTTAATTGATATATTTTTTTAATAAACTGGCTCTAACTTTATTATAATCTTTTGCATCTTCTTCGTTTAATCTAGCCACAACTTCATTTGCGGCTGTTGACAAAACACGGATCACAATAGCCTAACCACTTTCCTAACCATCATAAAATCATAAAATTCTACACTCAAAATGTTTTGGAAATAATTTTAGAAAAGAAATTAAAAAGAATTTTAAATTACAATAAAATTTGAATAATGTAATAATAGAATCTGATAGTTCACTATAAACGTTCAAAACTTAAAATACAGCGTGAGTAATTCGCAAACATAGCAAATACTATCCAGCCGTTAAGCGTATTATGACACCTGTTAAATCGATTTGAATATGTCTCATTTCCCTGGATACCTACACAAATTCTTTGTAAAATAACCGAGAGGTATATAAAGGGGTTAAGCTTGTAAAATACTACAAACCACAGTTTACTTTCAAAGCTAAATCATCCCTTCTAGATAAATAAAAAATAATTACTAAAAGTAATCTACATTTTTTAATTCATGGCGTTTTATTTGTTTTGTTTTCTTTTTGTAGATGGATTCGAAAAAATTATGGATCATCATTTTAATATTTAACGTTTATTTTTCAAACGGTTTTATAATGAAGAAAAGATACCAAGCATGTGGTGACCGTCTAAGCGATTTATTAATGCTTGTTTGTGGTTCAGATTATGCGGAAAAACGAACTGTTGATGAACATAGTAAGTGTATTATTTTATTAAAATTAATTTGATATAATAATTTTTCTTTTAGGCTCTATAGAAAGTGTTCTAACAGAATTTACCTCTAAAGATGATTCACCAGATGAGGGGATAATACATTCAACAGATTTCGATAATCAAATTCAAGTAAAACAAAATTTATCTACAAGACGAGTTGTTGATGAGTGTTGTAAAAGATCTTGTTCTCATAGCACTTTGTTATCCTATTGTGGTTAAATGTAAAAAAAATGTGCCTTTTTCCACTTGATTATTTCTCAAAAATCAAAAATATTAAACAATCATTAAAAATCGCTAAAACCTTTTTAATTTGATACCAAACACTACATAGTTTTATTAAAGGGACCCTACGCGATCATACAGACTGTTTGTAGTTGCAAATACACAAGTCTTTTTCATTCATCGCTTTCAGCATGCTTGTGTTACTGATTGTGAGAAACTTTCTCCGAAATGCTAGAATCAGATTATTACGGCCTACAGAAGCAAATAGAAGAAAATATTTGGATAAATTATCTAACAGAAGCATTTCAAAATGCGCCATTTTAATTCTCACGCGTTAACCTTGTATCTTGTTACACTTGTAAAATTGTATCGGTTGTCGAAATGCCGGATTCCAAATATTTAAGGATTCTGATTAAAACAGAAATACTAATTAATCAAACACATCAATTATCTACTTTATTAATTGACCAATTTTAGTCATCAACAGATCGATCGAAAAAATGGATACAGCTTTGCTGCCTCATGATCACCTGAAGCAGACTCTACATCAACTTCAAGTTTTTTGAAGGCTGTAGCGGTTTTTAAATTTCTCGAACCAACCCTTACTTGCAACAAATAAGTTTAGATCAATATTTGATGAGAAGGTTAACTTTTCATAAAATTGTTGTAGAGCTTTGTAGCTTTATGTGATATGTCTAATGAGTTCAGGGGTTAGAGTGGCCTTTTTTAGTTTGATCCTTAATCCATTAAATCGATACGTTTTCAACAAATTCTATAGGTCCTTTTCTAGTATATGTGACAAGTTTTGAAGATTGACAAACTAAAGTTTCAACACTTTTTCAAATTTTGTCTTTACTTTCACGAATAATTCTTATATAAGATTCGTTAACGATTATTATTAGATCCTCGTTGATATTGGTTTTTTCTAAGTTTCACAAGAGAGATGCTGTCGTAGGTTTTGTGCAGGACCACATACAGAAGATGCTTTTGTATTATTTCTTATTCTATAATATAGGTACAACCACACTCTTTTTGACAAAAAATTGCCACCAGTGTGCAAACCACACTAAATGGTGCATTTTCTGGATGTAATGGAGTCTGTAGGGTCTGTTGTGGATTGGTTTCACTCCATATGCGGCAATTACAAACCCATTAAGCCAAAAATGAACCTCATCGCTGAACACAATTTTGCGATAAAACATCGAATCAGTTTCCAACTGCTCTAGAGCCCAATCGGCGAAAGAACGACACATATGATGGTCGCGTGGCTTTAATTCCTGTACCAGCTGGATCTTAAGTGGGTGCAGGCCAAGATCTTTACGCAAAATTTTCCTCGTAGTGGACGGACAGAGCCCTAATTCCTGCGACTGACGACGAATCGATAACTTGGATCTTCTTCCACACTTTCGTTTACAGTGGCGAAATTTTCTATAGTACGCACATTCCTTCGACGTTTTGGTGTTATTGCATCATTTAGAGAGTACGTGGTATGAAATCTATCCACAGTTCGACGGATGGCTTGCTCAGATGAACGATTATGTGCGTCATACAAATCACTAACATAAGTCGTTTATAAGTTGTGCGAATTGATTACTGATTTTCAAAGTAAATTTGAATAATTTGGTAGCGTTGTTCAAGCGTCAATCTATTCATAATGATTTGCCAGAGTATACTGATCATAAATATCAAAAAGTGGGCGCTGTATGACAGTTCGTTTAACAGTTAACCCTTTCGGGAGTTCCGAGGGAGTTCTATCTGGCTTAAAAAAACACCCAATACTTCATCGGCTTTTTCACTTTTTCCTGCATCGCAGCACTTTATTAGACTTTATTATTTGAAGGTAATGTTATCAACAAAAATAACAAAAATTAACGAAATAAAAAAAAAATAACAACCAAAATAATATTTTTGTTGATAACATTACCTTTTGTGTTTATTTGCGACATTTTGTTCAATCATAACATTTTACAAAGAAAAATAGGTAAATTTCACTAATTTTTTAATATTTTCAACTAATTACGCATTTTTACAGTTAACCTTGAAAGAAACGAGTTTTAGGAAACAAATGTGCTCTTCAAGCTGTTCCCTAAATTGCAACGCAGCCATTTTGGCTTTTTAACTTTTTATAATAATATAAAGTAAGAGAATGGATTTAGCTCCTGAAATCGCTTGGTGTCCCTCCGATTTGTTTCCCTTATATTTTGCTCTTCAATATTGACGGTAACTAGAATTTAGCTTCTGTATACTTATTATATTCTCTCATTTGTAAACTCTTCCAGTCGTGCCTGAGGAAGGTTTATTTTGGAAACCGAAACAGCTGTAACACCGATCTGCCAGTTTTAATAAACTATTTTTCGTCGCATAAAGAACCCCAGGGTATTTTAATTTAGAATTTGCTAGTATGTTTTTGAAGACTGTGGCTATTTTCCAGAGTGTTACACCCAAGGCATCGACAACTTCGGGTGCCACCGAAACCTTTACACTAACCATTTGACTATTCCAAAATATATTTACAATCATTAAAAGAGTAAAGGCTCCCCCAAACCAACGCGAAATATTCGCAGCCGCAACGAAATTTTGGCGCGCGACAACACATACGACAAATCGCAGAGACTGCGACAACGAAATTTCGCGTGTCTGTTTACACCGACGCGTATTTTTATAGTTAGTCGCAGCGAAAATGTCTTCTGATGAAGAAGAAGCACTGTTATTTCTTGCCATAGAAGAAGAACACGCCAAGTAAGTATCTACTTTTATACAATTGTTACAATAAAACAATTTCTAAATATATTATAAATCATTTTACCTATTTCTTCAAAAGAAAAAAAAGAAAATGGGTTCACGAAATAAATCTTCAACGTAAAGAGTTTGGAGAATATCACACGTTGATGTCGCAACTTCGTCAGGATGAAAAGAGATTCCATCTATATTTTAGAATGTCTAGTGCATGTTTTGATGAAATTTTAAATCTTATTAAACGAGATATAACAAAAAAAGACACAAATTATCGGGAATCTATATCAGCAGAGGAACGACTGGTTATAACATTAAGGTAAGCAAACAATATATTACATTTTAAAATACATTTACTAACAGTACAAAAATGAAAATATCATACAGCAACGCTTAAATTTAAAACTAAACATAAACTTGAATAAATTCTTAAAATGTTATTCAGTATTTGTGGGATCAAATTGAAAATAATTTATAATATTGGTGTTTGTACAGTCAGATGCAGTTTGCGAACCATCAATACTTGTATTGACGGACCATCTTGCTGGTTCGTCAATAGAGTTAGCAATACTTGCAGAGCTATTTTGGCATTTTTCTTTTATAGTTTCAATATTTAGATCACCATCATAACAAGGTCCATTTGAATAATTTGGGGATAAAGCAGTGTTTGAATGGTGTTGAGAATAAGGTGAATTTGGATCGCTATAAGAAATGGAAGTAACGGAACTACTGTTACATTGAGTTTGATGTGTTGACGATTCCTCCATTTTTGGGACTTTCCTCCTGGGAAACTTTCATTTTCGCCATCACCTGCCGTTTTTTAGAAAACGTCTTTATGGTTTTAGCATGGGCCAAAAACAACATGTCTATTTCATCCAATTCTGGTTGTTTTCTTTTCGTTTGGAAATAATTGATTAGTGATTGTACCGATGTGGTAGGTTTTAATTCATTCTTTAACTTTTTCTTCACTGTGGACGTAGTTAGCGATGGAATTGCACAGTTCTTCAATGCCACAACTTCTGATTGTAAACTAATATTACGGTTGGTTATATCTTGTGCCATTGTTTCTTCTGATTCGCTGATTATTTCATCTAAATTCGAGTCATCATTAGCAACTTCAAATTCAGCCTCCCTTTGTGGATGATCGGTGTCTGAAATTTGTTTAACATTCGATGAAGTCTTAGCAAATGCCAAAAAAGGACGAAAAACTCCATGAAATTGGACCACTGCCAGTGTTTGCCTGTACTTGCCTCTTGTCCTGTTTTCGGTTTATTATTTTTTAAGTACCGCATATATGTGTCTCTTAGATTTTTCCATTTCTTTTTTACATCACTACCTGAAGATGATTTAATATTAATATTGAAGGTCTTAATCAAAAATATAAACAATACTAATACGACTAATTTAAAGGGTTTTATCCAAAATGTGAATGATATTTACATATTATTTGTAGATTTCTTGCCACTGAAAATAGTTTCTCAACAATTGGACATACTTTCAGAGTAGGATTTCAGGCGGTGAGTCAAATTGTAACAGAAGTATGCCAAACTGTCTGTAGTCAAATGGAAGGTATTTATCTACCAGAACGTACAACTGAAATTTGGGAACAATCTGCGAAAGGGTTTAGAGAAAAGTGGCAATTTCCAAATTGCATAGATTGATGGAAAACATGTTACAATTAAATGCCCCAATAGAACAGGTTCAAATTATTTTTGTTATTTGAACAAATTTTCAATAGTATTAATGGCTATTGTCGATCCATATTACAAATTTATCTGTGTAGACATCGGAGGTTTTGGAAAAAATAGCGATGGAGGAATTTTTGAGGCCTCTAACATGGGTCAAAGGTTTGAAGCAAATCTTATTAATGTTCCGAATCATACACCATTACCAGGGCAAAATGAACCTTGTCCTCATGTTTTGATTGGAGATGAAGCGTTTGCCCTTAAATCTTATCTTATGAGACCTTTTCCATATCGGCAATCAAAACTTTGTCCTCGTAAGGAAAATTACAACGTTCGGTTATGTAGAGCACGAAGGGTTGTAGAAAATGCTTTTGGGATACTATCCCAGAAATGGAGGATATTTTTGAAACCAATTACAACTAAAGTTGAAACAACAATACTTATTATCAAAACAGCATGCGTTCTGCATAATTTCCTACGAGTGACACAATGCGATAATCCTTCCAATGTTTTGTCAAAAGAAGTAAACCAAACCAACCACGAAAATGTTTTTACTGCTATGTTAANAAACGGATCTGCTATTATAATCCCATACCTATATACCAAATTTCATTAACGTAACTCATTACATTATAAAATTAACGTACATTATCAAATTTACGCACAATTACACATTATCAATTTACGAACGTTGGCGTTGGAAGTTAAAACTTTTGAAGATATTGTAATTGACCGCAAATTACCGCAGCCTCTGTTTACTGAAAATGATATAAAAATATGCAAAGAATAACGTCATATCAATCATTTTTCAAGAAAATTCGACAATTTCGTTGTAATTAAAAAAAAACATGGAAATTTAGAATAAAACATGGTGACATGAAAAAAATAATAACAATAAGTACAAAACACATATTATGTAATGTAATTACTACAGAAATGAAAACTATTCTTATACACTAAGTTTTCAATAAAATAATAATGGCCTGTGTATACATTTACAACATTTTTTTTAAATTTCAATATACACTCTAAAATCTTTAAACAAAACGAGTATAATCATTATCGGCTAGTACTCTAAGAGTATTCATACTAGACAAGTTTTAATTTCTGTAATAGCTAAAGAAGGCATATACAAATAGATTGATAGTATTAATTTTATAGTTTATGGGTATTGCATTTTTTTAATTTTGTCGCGCTAGAATCACCAGCTGTCCCACTGTGCGGCGCGCTCCTTCTGCACATCTTTTATATTAAAACTAAAACTATCTATTACATTCTTTCATTTGATTATCGTATAAAAAACGACAATATGTTAGCAATTGCACAAAATTACTTACATCAGTACTTTCATCCATTTGCAAAGCGAAAAAAGGACTGGATTTTATCTGATCTATGACGGTCTCCTTGATGTCATTAGCCATTAATTCTATTCTACAACTTACAGTGTTATTAGAACATGGAACAGATTCCAACTGTGCAGCTTGCTTTTCTCCCAAAACACAATTGATGAAGCGTTGCTTTCAGAAAACGAAATCATTTTTTTTGCCCTCTTTTAAGCACTACCTCTCTTTTTTGAAAAAATTCAAATGGTTTTTCCATTCAAAGATGGCTTCATGGAGTTGTTAGAAAAAACCTCATAACATATTACGCACTGTGGACGTGGTTCGCCGTTGATATCCACACATGAAAATCCAAATTTCAAATAATTGGAATCATAATGTCGTGTAACAGTTTTTTGGAACATTTTTCTCTTCCTGTTTTCATTAATTATGCCGGTATATTTCCCGGTCCGGGTGCTTCACGATGTTTAAATGAGGTATAACCAATAATTACTTCATCAGCTGTTATTGTAATTAGACCTCACCCCGTTGTTTTTATGTTTGTCTTCATATTAGGGCCTATATGGTAGTAATATTTACGTCGGGTGCCTCCGAGACCTTTCCATATCTATTTGACCATCCCAGAATATATTTACAATCATTAAAAGAGTTAATGTAGAGAAAGGTTTTGCGACACATTTGGAGTGTAGAATAGTTTTGTGTTTTTCTTATTGATATATGCAACTAAAAAAATCGTTAAAAACTTTTAATAAGCATTTTAAGGGAGTCGTATATTGAGAAGTAGTTATAAAAATTGTTGTATGTACTACGAACATACTAAAATATGTAATATTTATATTAAATTGTGTTATGAGTAGAAAGAGGTGATTTCTTATAATATTGTATCCTAATTAACCTTAGGTGCTGAAGCACATAAAAAAATTATGTATATGACTGATAAAAAATATTTTAAAAAATGTTAAAACGTGTTGTATAAGTAACGGTTATGTTTGTTAATAAATCAATAGTAGTTATGAAAAATTTACTGGAAACTATTATGTTATATAATTTATGATTAAAAAAAGCGATAAGATATCTTTTATTAACTGTCGACAATAGTCATGAACGGACATCAGCTTCCATTTTAATTATTTTCGTAGAACTATAAAAAGAATTATTGAAGTTCTCAACAGTGTTAAAAAAGTTTTTGTAACGACAAGATGAAATTCGTAATTTTTGCTTTACTTTTCGTATCCGCAATGATCGCGGTTACAGAATGCATACATCAATGTCCACCTTGCGACACAACCCTTTGCAGCAGAGTTCGCTGTTTCAATCAAACCCTTGCCGATTGCACTGCAAATGAAGATTTAGTGCCGCATGATGGTGTATGTACATGCTGTGATACATGTGTTGCTAAAGATGGTAGGTAAACTTTCTGATTAAATTATTTTATATTTTTCAGTTTTATTTCAGCTTGTCCATAAAACTGAAAATTCTTGCGTTTGGAATATAAAATGATTTTCTAATTTTACAAATTTTAATAATTTGTATTTATATAAACACAAAATAAAAGATTGCATATTATTTGCAGTGTTTTAGTTTAATATTCTACCAGCCAAAATCTCTTCCTATACCTATTATATCGTCGGTAGCATCGAAAAAACTCGTAACTATACTATTTTCTTAAAATGAGATTTTAATGTTCAATTCTCATAACCCTACAAAAAATGTATCGCTGTTTATTTCCCTTTACAAAATCCTTGTATCTCCAGCCGCCCGAAAGCGAATTGAATGTGAGGAGCGTAGAGATCAAAAACATGGAGTTTAATTTTTTTTAACTTACACCAAAAACATTTTTCACGAGTCCTCACTTCGATAATGTTGGTTTGCTCCAACCACCAATTTCATATATTTAAGATGGTGGTGAGCAGAAATGAGCAGAAGTTAGTAGAAGTTCTTACAGGAGGAAAAGAAGAGAATTTATGTACATATTGTTTTGTACATGTTGAGAGAAAGGAAGAATGGAGAGCTAGAAAAGCAAAGGATTAAGATTCAGATCACCAGAAAATAATGAAATTTAAATATTGAGCAAAATTGAATTACGTGGTTTTCTTGTGTCACCGACGATGTGGTATTATATAAAATGTTCGCCCTCAGTATACAACTTGCAGAAAACATCGCGTTGAATTACCTCGTTTTTATGACAACTTTTATTGAAAGATAAATGTTAGGTGTATGCAAAAAATTTATTGAACAACAAAGTTATAACGTAAAAACTATAAAACTATAAAGCTTTCTTTGTAAATACGATAATTTTTTATTAAAAAAAATAAACTTCTTGTACTTACCTTGTTCTGTACTTTCCCATACTTGAAATGTAAGTAAGATTAACTTAGGTATAAGTGAACACATCTTGGAGTTAACTTAGAGATAACATTTCCCATATCTCATTTTAACTTTTTAAATCACTGTCAATGATGGATAGTTCAGAAGTATAATAGTGTAAAGTTTTATAAAAATTGTGTAATTTTACGGAATAGACAAATTTCGCCTTTTCATTGTCCTTGTCAATAAGTCATGTTTCTTTTTGAAGCTTATTATGTCATCCTATTTTTCAAGGATGACCTTTTCCTTTTTGAAGCACAACTATTTCTTTGTATTCGAAGATGTGATCCTTTGTATATTGAAATACTCCTGCTTTAGATTTTACCAGTTTACTTTCTCGCCCTTTAACTTTTTTATTAACAGTGATTTTGACTTTGTAAGCTGCTCTAGATCAAAAAAATCAGATCATTTCAGTTCTGTTACAATATAATAATAATTCACTTTATTGCCCAACAAAGATCAATTACGGAACAATATTACAAAAAAAAAGAAATAAGAAATAGCACATGCTATAAAACAAATACAGCTCACATAAAGACTCCTACACTATTATTGTTAGTTAGTTTACACATCCTCTGCACCGGGGAGTTGGCTAAAACATTGCATCCGCAATTTCTCAGATAAAACTCATTGGTACTACGTGTTGTACGCGTAGGCACCGCGAAAATGATCCGCGACAACAACTTCTGTAAAAACTTGATACATTGGTCATATCTTCTCACGTCCAGTGCAGAAAAGTTGTGACGTTGCAGCAGGGATACGTAATCCGTTCCACTATCCGGGTATGATCTGTCCAAGCGTAGAGACAAATATTTGAAAAATCTCCTCTAAATTCTTTTCAATATAAGTCTATGACACACATATTGAGGCGACCAAATTATAGAGTCATATTCCAATTTGGAAAATACAAAGGTCAAAAACTGAGACTTGTACACACCGATGTCAGAAAAGGCACGCGAGATGCGCAAAACGAAACCAAGCGTCCTCGCTGCAGAAGATGCAATATCTTCAATGTGCGGTACAAAAGACAATTTGCGGTCAAAAGTAACTCCCAGATCCATAATTGTAAATAGTTTATCTAGAAGAACACCTTCTATATAATAAGAAGATGGAAGAGAAGTCAGCTTGCGTGTAAAACTAACAGCACCAAGACGTCCAAGTCCGACTGAAGACTGACAACATCACGGTCCGAAAAAATAGGTCGGAATAGTTTCAGATCGTCCGCATAAGCTAGTACGCTAGATGAGAATTTATGTAGAAGGTAATTCAAGAAAATAAGAAATAGTAAGGGTCCTAGATTAGAGCCCTGAGGAACACCAGACCTAGCCATAAGACTCCATAGACGCATAACCGTTGGAGTACACATAATTTATACGACCCGATAGGTAAGAGGTAAATAATTTCATAAACTTAGGAGATAAGCCAAAAGCACTAAGTTTATATAAAAGGACGTCATGATGATTCATATCGAATGCCTTAGAAAAATCATTGTATACCACATCCATCTGACCGCTCCTATTCAAAGATTCACAAATCACCTCAGTAACCACCGCAAGATTGAACGACGCTTGATAAATTGTTTGGTTACATAAATGACTGAACCTGCGGATAAATCATCATATAAATAATCTGTTCAAATATTTTAGCGAAATTGGACAATAAGAATATCGGTCGATATGTAATGGAAAGTAAAGTATTTGTAGTTGGCGAATATTGCACAATAATTAATCAAGTCAATAAATTCAAAAAAATGCACGAGTAGGCATATTTGTGCGAGGAGTGCGATATTCGCGAATTCAACAAATAAATTGTGATTGTTATATTGATAATTAGAAGTAAGCTAAACTTAGACCTGTAATGTAGTCGTCGTAAGAATAAATAAAGAAAGTAAAGAAAAAAGTTATTTTAAATAAATTACACTCCAAACCTATAAAGAAATCATATAGAAATGAAAAGAAGAGTTTAAACATTACAGATAATCAGTAATGTTGGTACGTTCGCCATGTTTGAATACAGGAACAATGCGTGAGCACTTCCAAAGTTTAGGAAAGGAGCCAGTGCTTAAGGATAGGTTAATTATTAAATGAAACGGAATTGCAAAAACTGCACAGCAATCACGAATGAAAAATGCAGAAAGATCATCATCACCAGCAGAAAATTTATTAGAAAACCTTTTTAGGAAATGAAAAACCTATTCTTCAGTAACATTAGCAACAAATACTCGAGGATACGTAGAGTGTACATCAACCATATTTTAAGCAGAGACGTGTATACTATAGAGAATTGATCTGTAAAAGCATTAACTATATTTTCCGGATCAGTGTAGGTGGACTTATCATACGTCATTTTGCCAGGAAGTCGAGAGGTCGTTGTTGTGTGTCTTATATAACTCCAAAACTTACGGGGATCAGAACATAGTGATTGTTCAGCACTAATAGTAAAGGAAGTATACGCATCAGAGATTTTCTGTTTAGTCAAACACCTCAATCTCTTATATTCCGCTGAATAGAAAGCACTATTGCTTCTTCTCCACTTCCTCCTATAATACCCATTATAGGAAGGTTTATATAGGTTACAGAGGAGAGCTATTAGGATATTAAATAACAAAAAGTATAAAGAAGACTGTCGCCGATCATTTGTGGAACTAAGTATATTAACTTTGCCGTCTCTCTACATTTACGAGTGTCTCATATATGTACGAGACAATGCGGATAAATTTATGACACATAGCGACATGCACAGCTATGAAACTAGAAATAAATCTCACTTAATACCTAAATTCAGTAGACTATCCAAGGGTCAAAAGAATATTAATGGCATTGCCGTTAAAATTTTCAATGTACTCCCGCGTGAGATTGTACTGTTATCTACCTGTTGAGAAATGTTTGTTGCTGTTGCTATTATTATTATTGTATGTATCTGACCTACGAAAATCATCATGTGAATGAATGATATTATCGCCAATAAAGTTATTATTATAATACTTCCTAAATAAGGTATGAGAATCTACGACACAATCTCTTAGAAACATCATCCGCATTAACCTGCACATTTAGAAAAGACCAATCTGTGTAAAGTACTTCATCATGCAAGCTAGGAAAGTTGGCGCTTTGAAAATTATAACGATCCATTAAATTCATTGTAATATCTAAGGCGGGATGGTACTGATCCTCATAGACGAGGGGAGAATCATCATGAACAAAGGTCAAACCGATGATCAGTATTTGTCATAACCAAATCCAATACACGATTGTCACAGTTTAATACATGATTGAGTTGACGAATGCCCAGAACGTCACAAAAATTACGGAATATGTCCGTTTTTTCATTTTGATTGATATGCGAGGTGCCTTAATACATATATTCAGGCAAATTAAAATCACCAAGGATAAGGATAGAATAATTGAAAACGTTATTAAAAAAATACTAGAAAAAACTTCTTTTACTTGCTTTTATTTAAATTTATATCGAGACTAGTTTCGAGGTTACACCTTCATCTTCAGTCGAAACTAGCAAAAACGAAAAACACATTAAAATATTAAAATAAGACAGTTTAAAAAACTTACAGTCAAAACTTCAAAGCAATAAATACATGAAAAGCGAAAAACTCAAACCGAACATTATCTCGGAGAAAACTTGTTTAAAAGATATCAACACGTTAAAATTTCTAAAAACGATCGCAACAAAAACATTCACAATATAACTCAAAATATAAAATTAACGTACGACATCAAATTAAATTAAAAATTTTGTAACAAACGAAAAACGAAAAGATGTCGACGACGAGACAAGAACAGAGGAACTGGGAAGAGACTTGAGGAGGTTTTGCGACACATTTTGAGTGTATTATGTTGCACCTACAAAAGTGTGCTCAAGCTGACCGCCATTCGCCGCCAAACAGTGCTGAAACCGGCTTCTCACTTCATTATGAATAACTTTTCTAAGAGTATCACGTCTTATCCTATTACAAGCATCACGAATTTTTTGTTTAAGATGTTCAACGCTGTTTGTGGGAGTACTGTATACAATATTCTTGATTGTGCCCCATAAAAAGAAGTCCACTTAGCTGGCCAACGCACTGGACCAGATCTTCCTATACATCTCTCAGGATATACGTGGTTCATATATTGCGTAACAATTGCAGAATTGTGATAGCGCGCTCCATCCATTTGAAACCATACATTTTCCTGCATGAGAGGTATATCTTGCAATAAATCGGGCACTTCAGTTTCTAAGAAATGGAGACAGATTGGTCCATTAAAATTGTAATCGAAAAAATATGGACCCACATTAATTCCAAAGTGGCCTTGATTTTCGACTTCATTAATCACATTAGGATTTTCAGTGGCCCAGTATCTTTCATTCTGCCTATTTGGAAGCTCATTACTTACAAATCGTCTCTCATCAGTCCATAAAATGTTCTTATATATCCTTCTATTGTAGTTTTCCAATATGGCCATATCCGCTAAAAAATCTATGCGTTTATTACGGTTATCTTCATTTAAAAGCTGCAAGTTCTTCAATTTGTATGCAAAATATCCGTTCTTCTTAACAATATATTAACAGATGCTCTAGGATTATATTCAAAAAACTGACACTTCAGCTACGACGCCATCATTGCATACGGCTTTTTTAATAGAAACATGTTTCCTACAAGAAAACGCGTTTGTATTTTTTCTTAAATTTTGTTCCAATCGGGTAAAAAACTTGTGGTCCGGAACAGCTCGGTCTGGATACTTTTCGCGATAAAGTCGGACAGCTGCCCTTGAATTACGGCGAGCTTCACCGTAAATTAAAAGTATGTCAACCTTTTCCTGGTGATTTGCCATTTTTAAGAAACAAATGCAATACTAAATTTGACACTGATTGTGAGTCAAATTAACAAATGTTCATATATTTTCAATTCATGGCTACCTATGATGGAAGAATTACTAGAATGATGCTCGTCAATATTAATTTACGTATCCCGCTATAGAATAAAAACTATTAGAGATATAAAAAATGGTATATTATTATATGAGCATATAATGAGGGCTATTATTCACGAAGGTTAAGTTTATGTCACGAGCGTAGCGAGTGGCATAATTAACCTGAGCGAATAATAGCTCATTATATACGAGTAGAATACTATACTTTGTCCGTGACTATTGAAATTGATTCCATACATTAATTTTTTAAATAAATTTTTGAATAAAGGTTAAACGTCAATGTGACCCAAATTCATAAAAAAATAAATATAAATATATATATATAGAAGCATTACTCCCCACTATTTTTTCGGTCAAATTGATTTCAACGCCTCTAGTGGTCTGTGGTACCTACTACTTTTAATAAAGCGCNTAACATTTTCTCGAAAAACGAGATCATGACATGTAAGCTACTTTTTTTCTATCTCTTTTAGTTTCGGAGATAGCCTATGCGGACATCGAAATTGGGACACCCTGTACTCTCCCGTGATATTGTACTATTAACTGTTGAGAAATGTTTGTTGCTGTTGTTATTATTATTATTGTATGTATCTGACCTACGAAAATCATCATGTGAATAAATGATATTATCGTCAATAAAGTTATTATTATAATACTTCCTAAATAAGGTATGAGAATCTACGACACAATCTTAGAAATATCATCCCCATTAACCTGCACATTTAGAAAAGACCAATCCGTGTAAAGTGGTTCATCATGCAAGCCAGGAAAGTTGGCTCTTCGAAAATTATAACGACCACCCAAAGATAGAAAGTTCGGCAAACCATCATTTACCGTCAGTAAATTCATTGTAATATCTAAGGCGGGATGGTACTGATCCTCGTAGACGAGGGGAGAATCATCATGAACAAAGGTCAAACCGATGATCAGTATTTGTCATAACCAAATCTAATACACGATTGTCACAGTTTAATACATGATTGAGTTGACGAAGGTCCAGGACGTCATAAAAATTACGGAATAAGTCCGTTTTTCCATTTTGATTGATATGCGAGGTGCCTTAATATATTCAGACAAATTAAAATCACCAAGGATAAGGATAGGAAAATTGAAAACTTTATTAGAAAAAATACTAGAAAAAACTTCTTTTACTTGCTTTGGTTTAAATTTATATCGAGACTAGTTTCGAGGTTACACCCTCATCTTCAGTCGAAACTAGCAAAAACGAAAAAACGAAAAACACATTAAAATAAGACAGTTCAAAAAAGTTACAGTCAAAATTTCAAAGCAATAAATACATGAAAAGCGAAAAACTCAAATGAAAAACATTATCTCGAAGAAAACTTCTTTAAAAGATATGAACACGTTAAAATTTCTAAAAACGATCGCAACAAAAACATTCACAATATAACTCAAAATATAAAATTAACGACATCAAATTAAATTAAAAATTTTGTCACAAACGAAAAGATGTCGACGGCGAGACAAGAACAGAGGAACTGGGAAAAGACTTGAACGGGTTTTAAATCTGCAGTAAACTACCCGGGCGCATAAACATGTTATATAATTGTTTTGTGATCTCTCAGAGAGATAAAAATAGGTTTATTATATAATTGAAGCTGATCATTTAATAATTCGAAGTTATTTTTGTATTTGTTAATTTCTAAAATTTCGAGCAGATCGCGCCTATAACCTTTTTCACATTTATGTAGAAGTTTTGTATTATTATAATCTATCTTGTGGCCTGTTTCAATGTGATGTTTAAATACATTGGATTTATCTTTAGTTTTGTGCTCTAGTATACGAGTATACCAATTTACGCCCTGTTTGCCCAATATAAACTGAGTTACAATTGGAACATCCAATTGACTATACGCCACATTCTTTCAAAATATCTTTGTTCTTAAATGGTAGTTAGATAAAAGTCGAAGAATCGTGTTATTATTCGAAAAAGCCAAGGGAAGATTATATTTAGAAAAAATGTGTTTTGCCTGAAAAGTAACATTATTATCAGGAATAGGTTTATATTTCAAGTTATTTAAAGTTTTAACATAAAGAGATTTGAGTTGTTTTTTATTATTAAATCTTTAGTCATTTCTATGAATTGGGTAGAATTATTAATGGAGTATTTAGGAGTAAAGTTAATATCCTTAAATATATTTAGCATAAAGTTAACAAGTTTTTTGGGAGGTGAATTATTAAAGGAGGTGATAGGTCTGAATGGTAGGGTTCATACTTATGAAGAATGAGCTGTTAAAATATTTGTAATTGGAATTCTTCAAAAATGGAGTATACTCAACTAGGGTCTCCTTACATTCATTAATTCTCTATTTTGTATTTCTAATGATTTTCTCCAACGGATTATTTTTAAGCTTTTTATAATTTTAAAGAATTTTATCCACGTTGCAAGTTGTGAATACTTATATTAAAAAAAATACTAAAAAAAACTTCTTTTACTTCCTTTTATTAAATTTGTATCGAGACTACTTTCGAGGTTACACCCTCATCTTCAATCGAAACTAGCAAAAACGAAAAAACGAAAAACATTAAAATAGTAAAATAAGACAGTTTAAAAAACTTACTGTCAAAACATTCACAATAAACCTCAAAATATAAAATTAATGTACGATATCAAATTAAATTAAAAATTTTGTCACAAACGAAAAAATAAAAAGATGTCCACGGCGAGACAAGAACAGAGGAACTGGGAAAAGACTTGAGGCGGTTTTGCGACACATTTGGAATGTGGAATAGTTTTGTCTTTTTCCTATTGATGTATTTAAGTAAAAAATCGTTAAAAACTTTTGTACTACTAACATACTAAAATATGTAACATTTATATTGTGTTACGAGTAGAATGAGGTGATTTCTTATAATATTGTATCCTTTTATAACCTTAGTAGGTATATGAAGCACATAAAAAAATTATCTATATGACTTATAAAAAATATTTTAAAAAATGTTAAAACGTGTTGTATAATTAATGGTTATGTTAATAAATCAATAGTAGTTATGAAAAATTTACTGGAAACTATTATATTATATAATTTCTAAATTTATCATTGAAAAAAGCGATAAGATATCTTTTATTAACTGTCAACAATAGTCACGAACGGACATCAGCTTGCATTTTAATTATTTTCAACAAACTATAAAAAAGAATATTTAAATTNGAATTTTAAGAATATTTTCATATTTTGAAAACAAAGGCGGTCTTGACAATGAATCAAAAACTGTCTTTAGTTTAGGTAAAGTAACCTTTTTGTTCATGATACTGAAAAATTTTATTAAGAAAAAGCTTACTTTACCTGAACTCAAAATAGTTTTCGCTTCACTATCAATGCCGAGTTGATTTTCAAGATATGATAACATACTTAAAATTCTCTCCACACCAAGCAGGGCTTAATTCCTCAGCCTTGAAATAAGGTTCAAAACTTTTTAAGTCATTATACCTCTTGTAACATCTATCCTGGGACACACTGTATTATAAGGTAGTCGTGGACAAACTTTTTTATTCAATATTGCTAAGAATTATATGGGCATCCTATTTCTAAACAGAAAAAAATTTGTTCGTTGAAAAAATAAATTTGTATGCGTCGCCGTCCAAAATTTGTAACGTCTGATGTTTCTTAAAGTTGAAAAGATACTATTTAAAATGGTATAATTTTTTTTTTCGAAACTTTTACCTGTTTCCCATAAAAGAGGTAGGGCGTCGAGTTTGGCTGACCCTGTACTACTAACATACTAAAATATGTAATATTTATATTAAATTATGTTACAAGTAGAATGAGGTGATTTCTTATAATATTGTATCCTTTCATAACCTTAGTAGGTATATAAAAAGCACATAAAAAGTTATCTATATGACTTATAAAAAATATTTTTAAAAATGTTAAAACGTGTTGTATAATTAATGGTTATGTTTGTGAATAAATCAATAGTAGTTATGAAAAATTTACTGGAAACTATTATATTATATAATTTCTAAATTTATCATTGAAAAAAGCGATAAGATATCTTTTATTAACTGTCAACAATAGTCACGAACGGACATCAGCTTTCATTTTAATTATTTTCAACAAACTATAAAAAAGAATATTTAAATTCTCCAACAGTGTTAAAAAAGTTTTTGTAACGACAAGATGAAATTCGTAATTTTTGCTTTACTTTTCGTATCCGCAATGATCGCGGTTACAGAATCCATATATCAATGTCCACCTTGCGACACAACCCTTTGCAGCAGAGTCCGCTGTGTCAATCAAGTAATCGCCGACTGCGCTCCAAATGAACATTTAGTCCCACATGATGGTTTATGTGTATGCTGTGACACATGTGTTCCTAAAAAACGTAAGTAAACATTCTGATTAAATAATTTTGTACTATCACTTTTATTGCAGCTTGTTAGTAAAACTGAAAAATACCACGTTTGGAAAATAATTACATCATTCTCTAGTTTTGCAAATCTTTATAACTTGTATTTATGTAGAAATATAAAATAAAATATGGCATATTATTCATACTGTTTTAGTTTAACCATACCACCAGATAACAAATAATAATTCGACCAAGCAAATAAGCAAATTTACTATCAAAATGAATACAAATAATATAACCAAGAAATAATCAAGATAATAATCATTTTGCATAAATATCAATCAGGATTCCGCAATGGGTATTTTTGTGAAACTGCAATTATAGGCATCATTGATGACATTACCACTATATTACCATACTAGTGACTCTAGATTGCAGTAAAGCATTTAATACAATTAACTACAAGACACTAATTGCTATTCTTCATTATATCGGGCTAAATAATGATTCTATCGGACTGATTGAAAGTTATTTGAGAGACAGATCTGAAGATAACGGTTACTGATTATGTTTCGGAGCAAGAATGTGTTGCTTCTGGTGTACCACAAGCTTCTATTCTTGGACCTCATTTATTTTCAATAGATACTTCTGCCTTACCTAATTATTTATCGACTTGTAAATACCACCCATATGCGGATGATACTCTTATTTATTACACGTTTCTCTTGCAAGAGATCCACAATGCTATTAGGCTTATAAATGAGGATCTTGATCGATTGGCTTGCATACCCGAATCACATTCCTTGTGGTTGAATACGAATATATTGGCTATAGTTTTTGACAATAAAAAAGTCAGAAGGTTATTTAATATTAAAAACAGTATAAATATTAAAACAAAGGATACAAATATCAATTATGTTAATAAAGATAAAATCATCGTTCAATCACTGTGATCTTGTTTATGGCCCTTATTTAATGATGAGACATGCGTAGGAAATAGAAAGGGTAGAAAAGATAAAAAATCTTGTCTGAGATTTATTTATGGCATACGTCGTAATGAAAGAATGTCGTATAAGTGAGCTAATGCAAATTGGTCAAACTGGGTAAAGCGTCGTATACTTCATATTGCTTGTCGAATGGTTTCTATTATCTCTAAATTTAAGGCGTAAAAACTGATGAATTTAATATCAATTTTCTAAAATTTTATTGTCCTTACATTGTTCAATTTATAACACATATAATCAATTGCTGTTTTAAATCTATCTTTCCCGATTAATTGAAAATACCTTTGACAGCTCCATTACCAAAGGTGAAGGAGCCCAACACTATGAACGACTTACGGCCGATTAGTGTGTTACCACTTATATCAAAGATAATGGAGAAGTGCATGGAAATCCACCTAAAGGAATTTGTTAGTGACAAAAATATCCTGCCTGCAATTCAGTCAGGGTTTTCTTCGGGCCATAGCTGCTCTACAGCGCTCCCAAAAGTTTCGGTTGATATACTAGCGGGTCGAAATAAAGGAATGGGTACAATTCTTATCCTACTAGACTACAGCAAGGCATTCGACAGAGTTGATCATCAGATGCTGTTAGCGATTTTGAAGTATTTAGGTCTAAACAAATCTGCAGTGCAACTTCTCAGGAGTTTTCTTGAATGCAGAAGACAAATTTTGAAATTATATAACATCTATTCTAATGAAATAGTTATCAAATCTGGTGTACCACAGGGCTCGGTGCTGTTGGCTTTATTGTATACGTCTCAGATTCCTGGTAAACTGCGATACAGCAAAATTTATATGCACACTTCAATGGAAAAAATATTACCGACGTATGTGGAAAACTGAACACCGATCTACAAACAATTTATGATTACTCAGAGAGCCTCTACCTAACGCTTAATCCGCCGAAATCCAAAGTGGTGCAAAGTTCCACATGCACCGATTACTAGCACCAGTACGAAGCCAGTTTATTGACGCCAATTAGCTGGCGCCAGAAATTGTTTCCACATAAATGTTATAATTGTGTACTGACGCAGTAATAAAAATTATAATTTAATAATAAAAATGGCGTCAAGTGATGTACTTCGCGCCGGCATCAATGTGATAGTCCAAATGTGCTCCTTGAAACTGCACACCTTATTAACAAAAAAAAGCGAAAACAGTTGCTGGGTTAGATCGTGGGTTGCACGTAGAAAAAACCTAGGTGCATCTAGTACTTTAATTAGAGAATTATACCATGAAGATCAGGAAGCATTTTTTAATCATTTAAGAATGGCTGAAGAGAGTTTCATGTTTTTGTTGAGGCAAGCATCCTCTAAAGTACAAAAACAACATACGCATATGAGAGATGCCCTTCCAGCTCACGTAAAACTGCAAGCAATTTTAAGATTTTTGGCCTCTGGAGATTCTTTGACATCCTTGCAATATATGCACAATTTTATGATTTGCAAAAAGCACAATTTTTTTGCTTTTGCCGAGGTTTCGTCAAAATTAGGAACTGTTTTCTTCATAATTTCAATTATCCTTCTGACAGCTTCATTTCGTGCTAGTCGGTCCTTATATTATGGAATTTTTTGATTCCACAAACAAGGATATTGTTCATACGTTTCTAGAAATAGTACTGGCGCCAAAAAGTAGAAGTAGTGTCAACATTATTGGCGTTATGATTACTGGCACTAATTTATTGGCATCAGTGGTTTTTTGCTATTTCCACATACAAATGAACGGGCGCCAGTAATCCGTGCATGTGGAAACTTAGCTGACTATTAATAAAAATATGACATTTAAAAATTCGTTTAATTTGTCATCGTTAATTTGTTTTTTTTTTTAATTTGGATCAAGTCAACCCTTACCACCTGTGAAATTACAAACAATTATGGTGGCATCACTTGAAAGCTGACAAATGCATATATTTCATGGCCTAATAGAAAAAATAAATAAAATCTACCATTCTTTGCATGATTTTGATTCATTCTGCTGTTGTGGTACCACCCGTTTACGTAGCACTGCTCACGTAGTATTTACTTTTATAATAATAATAATATAATAAGTTTACAATATAATAATGTATCAAAAGTAATGATTCTGTAGTTAACCATAAACCAAACAACCACCAGAGATATGTGTGAATAATAAACATATCAGGGGACGGAAACAGATGGGAACAACCCCTAATTCTCCTTGTCTCTGTGTATATCAAGAAACAGATGGAAACATATTATTTTTATATGATGTTTTCCGTGGGAAGGACAGTTGTAAAAACAGAGTTCACTAAGAACAGTAGTAAAGTACACTTCACTAAGGGCAATCGAAAAGTCAAGTCAGACACATTAAGTCAGTAGTTTCTATTAGATCGAGTCGATCAGTTAGTCTTAGAACAAATTGTTACCTGTCGTCATCGTCGTCGAAGAAGAGTTGTTTAATATATTCTTAAATATCGACGTTACAACATTTGAGTAAGGATACACAACATCGGTGGCGGCGGTACACAACTGCAACAGATACGTATAGTGACATATACTGAAAATTTGTAGAGCATTAATTTCTCTATCTCATAAGCTAATCAAATATGGATGTTCCATTTAAAATTTTCGACTTTTTTGCAATTGAATATGGTAAAACAGTAGTTACATCTTTGAACACCCTGTATAAGATAGACCGATGTAGTCAATGGCGCTCAATTTAAGGATATGTAGTGTATCCAAATTCATTATTACTATTATAATTACTATTCATTCGCAACTTAGCACTTTGTGAAAGTTTTGTCTTTAGTACATATTTAGTTAATAATTGTTTACCTGCATCATTCAACAATTCATCGTATAATTTAATTGAGTTGATAAGCTGTTTGGTGGTATCTTCCGTACCATCCATAGATGGAAGTAAAGAAGCTGCCGTTTTTAAGTCAAATGAACTCATTTTTGTTTCGTCTTTTACAGTTATATCAGAACCTAACTCTATATTATCGGATAAAGATTCGATTGCTTTACGTCTACTTTCTAAAACCTCATTACAACTATTGAAATATTTTTTAATTGCTTTGCAAAATTTTTTTATTTCTGTAACTCTATCACTATCATATTTCCCTAGCTTAAATTTTTCTTTTAGATTTTTAAATTCAACTTCTAAGCTTTCTAATTTAATTACCTTACGATTAATCACTGAAATATCCTTACGCCTCTCTTCGTTGTCCTTGGTTAGGTTTCTCTGTTTTACACGCAGCTCTTCAAGAAGATGCCGAAAACTCGTCACAACCACTTTCGACATTCAATAGACATAATCGCACACATCTCTTGCTTGGTGTGGAGAATTTAATTTATAAGTCTTGGCTTCGGCTAAGATGACGCTTCAATCGTCCTTCCATAGCCCTTTCTCTCGCTCGTACCAAATATATCACCGCTCCACAGCAGCAGCACGTAAATATTAAAACAACACCAATAAATGCGATTATACCGAAAATTTCGGATGTATGACCCGTTGAAACATCAGATATTTGACCACCACTATTTCCGGATTGAGCTATAATTATCTCTTCTTTAACTTCCTTGGATTGTTGCTTTCCCATATTTTCTTTCTTCTTTTTTTTTTTTTCTTATTATTTATTTATTTTCTTTTTTTTTACGCTGTTCTGTGTTTCATCATGAACACAACTGGCAGGGTCGCCATGTGGTATCGTTGAAGGGTTTTAGGTTTTTTGAATAAAAGAGTTTCTTCCCAACTACATGTTAATGTATTTTACCCAAAGGTTCGTACAATTCTGATGCTTACAAAAGCGTAATCAATTTTAAAGTATTACAGCAATAATGCTTACCACGGTAATACATTTTATAGTTAAACCTTTTGTAATTTACTTAAACAATAATGAATTTGGATGCACTTGAATGCTACAGCATATCATTATCAGACGTTAGGTGCTCTAGAAAATTCGCACAAAAGTCTAGGTAACTATTTGAGAATGCAGATAAGTACAAACGTAAACTCGTGGAGTTCATGGGTTTCATTTTGGTGTTTCTCTTACAATAATACAGTTCATACTGAAACAAAATATACACCTCATGAACTCGTATTTGGAAAAACTTGCAAATTGCCTTCATCTATTCTAGAAACCATTGAACCTTTATATAATTTTAGTGATTATCCTTTAGAATTAAAATACCGATTGCAAAATGCATGGTCAGACGCGAAAAATAATTTAATTCAGTCGAAAGCAAAACGTAAAGAACATTATGATAAGCAGTGTAAACCAATTAATTATAAGAAAGGTGATCAAGTGTTACTTAAAAATGAAAGTGGTAATAAAATGGATTGTTTATATAAAGGACCTTATGAAGTAAAAGAAGATAAATTTTCAAACGTTGTGTTAGAAAAAAACAGTAAAGTGATTACAGTACATAAGGACAGAATAAAACGTTATTACCAAAGCACTTAAAAATTATATTTTAGTTCTAAGTAAAGTTGTGTATTTTAAAATAGAAAAATAAAAATAAAGGGTTTATGTTAAGTTTTAGGGTAACAATAGGAATTTAGCATTTAAGTTAGTATAAAAAAAAAAAATTGTAAAATGTTTAAAATTTTTTTTTTCCTTCCCCAGGGAGATGTAGTGTATCCAAATTCATTATTGTTTAAGTAAATTACAAAACGTTTAACTATAAAATGTAGGCTCAGCAACTTAATTAATAAGTATCAGGTTATCGTCCGTTGAACCGTATTACCGTGGTAAGCATTATTGCTGTAATACTTTAATATTGATTACGCTTTTGTAATCATCAGAATTGTACGAACCTTTGGGTAAAATACATTAACATGTAGTTGGGAAGAAACTCTTTTATTCAAAAAACCTAAAACCCTTCAACGATACCACACGATAGCAGCAGTTCTTACAAATTTTAACTTTCTAGCTCGATCAGTCGCCAAGAAATTCAGATTTGAAGGGCACAGTGTTAATGGCTAAAAAAAGCTTCTAATTAAAATAAATGTATCAACATGTCTTACCAAAGTCAACTTAGTTTTGTGTGTAGAATCAGATTACGCAATAAAAACTATATCGTTAAATTTAAAATAACATGTTTATTTCAGTACGTCGTTATGGAACACCCTGTATGTATAAAAATATTTTCTGTTTATAGTGTGCTAAATTCCTACAACTTTTGTCTAAGTAAATGTGGAAATCCTGGGAATCGACCATACAATTGATTTAAAACAAAGTTGTCCTTTTTTTCCTTTAACCGAGCTTTCGGAATAATTTTATTCCTTCTTCAGGGCAAACCTAATCAATTAGAACAAAACAAAGGCCAAGACTTACAATTAAAGAAAAATTAAAATTGAACAATACTTACAAATGGAATCATAAAAGGCCAAATACATAACGTAAGATTGGATACTCAGTTTAACACTTCAATACTCAAAAATATTATAGTAAACAAATACATTATCAAAGTTACAAAAATTAAGCACAAAATAACGTTAAACTATACATTTAAAATTATAAACGTCTAAATTATAAGATTCGGCACGAGCAACGTTAAAAATTGAAAAAACCAGATTTACATGTAAGAACCAAAGGAACAAGGAAGGGAAAAAACGATCTTTATTTCAGAAAAATAACAAAAGGTGGCGTCGAAAATATGAAGCATTACAATACCAAAATTTAATAATAAAAAACAATAAAATGAATTTTATCTAAAACTGTAAAATATCAAAAAAACCAAATAAGTTAAAAAGTTAAAAAAAACAACAACTAGAGTTATCTCTGGAGTTGTTACTGGAAGACCAATTATTAGTAACTAGAAAGGCATATACAGAACTTAAATTTTCAGTATCCGTTCTAAAATTCACCGATCCAACTTCCCTATTAATATAAACCATTTCTAGAAAGAGTCTCTTATTGTAATTCATTCCTTTTTAAGGATAAAGATGTTGTCAAAATCAAAGTGATGCCCTTCCTTAACGTGATGCGCAACTAAAGCACTCTTTCTTTCTTGGCGTGCTTGACAATTTCTCTTATACTGGTTGATACGGCTAGATAAGTATTGAGAAGTAGTTCCTATATATGAACCATCGCAATTGCTACATGGGATCTTATAGATGACATTTGACTTGGATAACAATGGTACTGGTTCTTTAGTTCTTGAGAATAGACAGGAAAGAGGTAANAATTTCTCTTATACTGGTTGATACGGCTAGATAAGTATTGAGAAGTAGTTCCTATATATGAACCATCGCAATTGCTACATGGGATCTTATAGATGACATTTGACTTGGATAACAATGGTACTGGTTCTTTAGTTCTTGAGAATAGACAGGAAAGAGGTTAAAAAGTTGGTGTTAGAAAATCTCAGAGTTTCAGAGGATAGTAGAGAATTGAGTTGTTTAGTGAGACCGGGTAGATAAGGATTTTTTATATGTTTAGTGATTTTAATTGGTTTAACAGTATGTGGTGGCGTTGTCATGTCAATAATATTAATCTTACTAGTATTGTGGTTAAGGATACCACCCAAAAAAAGACGAGGTGGAAAGCCTTAATGAAAATGCTAAACAATTTTTTTTTTATTACTTTCCCAAAAAACAGGGTTGGAAATTAATTTAATTCTATCCCGCATGACGACAATAGTATTAATCTTTTGTTTGATAGGATGATTGGAACAAAAATTTATGAATGTACCCGAGTATGTGGATTTAGTGTACCAATCCAAGATAATGGTCTGGTCATCACTTCTAATAACCTTCATAATCATTAAATACGCCAAGAACACTGTCAATCTGGTCTGAGGGAACCGCACAGATAATATCATCTACATACTTAAAGATGAAGGGAAAAGTAAAAAGTTGAGCAAAGGAACGCACTCATCCAAAAGATGATCCATAACCATAGTAGCTAAAATGGGGCTGAGACATAGACTTACTCCTCTAGACTACGCGTGGCGAGTGCAAGCTGTTGTCAAGATGATATGCAACCCANTCCTAGATAAGTATTGAGAAGTAGTTCCTATATATGAACCATCGCAATTGCTACATGGGATCTTATAGATGACATTTGACTTGGATAACAATGGTACTGGTTCTTTAGTTCTTGAGAATAGACAGGAAAGAGGTAAAAAATTGGTGTTAGAAAACCTCAGAGTTTCAGAGGATAGTAGAGAATTGAGTTATTTAGTGAGTTTAGTTGGTTTAACAGTATGTTGTGGCGCTGTCATGTCAATAATATTAATCTTACTAGTATTGTGGTTAAGGATACCACCCAAAAAAAGACGAGATGGAAAGCCTTAATGAAAATGCTAAACATCCTTTTTCTATTACTTTCCCAAAACACAGGGTTGGAAATTAATTTAATTCTATCCCGCATGGCGACAATAGTATTAATCTTTTGATTGATAGGATGATTGGAATAAAAATTTATGAATCTACCCGAGTATGTGGATTTAGTGTACCAATCCAAGATAATGGTCTGGTCATCATTTCTAATAACCTTCGTGTCCAGAATAGGTACATATGAGTTAACCTCGGTCTCAACAGTAAACTGTAAATGTGGATCATAATCATTAAATACGTCAAGAACACTGTCAATCTGGTCTGAGGGAACCGCACAGATAATATCATCTACATACTTAAAGATGAAGGGAAAAGTAAAAAGTTGAGCAAAGGAACGCACTCATCCAAAAGATGATCCATAACCATAGTAGCTAAAATGGGGCTGAGACATAGACTTACTCCTCTAGACTACGCGTGGCGAGTGCAAGCTGTTGTCAAGATGATATGCAACCCAAACAGCATGGAGGGGCAGAAAACTCTATGACATTTGACGGAACTGCAACAAATTTTGCTGTTGCATCAAAATTGGAAGCAAATTTAAGATATCCTGATGCACAACCCTGGTTTCAATATCCTGTGAACAATGAACGTGTTCATATAATACTAGACCCTTGTCACATGGTGAAACTTGTCAGAAATACTCTTGCCGATTGGTTAAAATTAAATGAGATTTCTTTAATAAACTTGCAACAGACTGAGGGCCTACATGCTGCTAACAAATTGACAAAAAGGCACATACATTGAAAATTGAAATTATGAAAGTCAGATTGGCTGTACAAGTTTTGAGCACAAGTGTTGTAGATACTGATTTCTCTGGATTTTGGTAGAAAAACTGGATTCCTAGGCTTGATCATAATATCTATCCTAAGCGTACAAAACTTATTCGAAGATTTGGTCAAACAAAACCTCATGGACTACTTCCTAACGTACAAAGTAAGCCAAGATCACATCGAGATGTTTTTTTCGGCTATCAGATCAAGAGGTGGATTCAATAACAATCCCACAGCGAAACAATTTGAAGGTGCCTACAAGAGGCTTTTATTGAAAACTGACATTGAAGCATCTACTTCTGCAAATTGCGTGTGCGTGGACAATACTTCTATTTTGACAGTAAGTAGTGGCAATCAAAAAAAAAATGTCGATGATCTTCTTTTTCTGAAACCGAAACAGACGAAGGAAGCGAACAAGTTCCGTATTTCGGAAATTAGTCGCCATATTTAATCAATGTTACTGAATACATATCTGGTTTTGTGTCTAGAAAAACAGCCAAGTCAATCAAATGTGCTATTTGTGCAGATGTTTAATTTGTGGTAGAAAGTAACTCATATTTTTTGAACAGAAAAAGTCGGGGAGGATTGTTAACTGCTTCAAATGATGTAAGCAATTGTGATACCGCTGAAAATATTTTTAGGTTTTACGTACAATCAAATAATCATCCTGATATTAATAGAATGATATTAAACGGTCTTCGGAAAGTATATAATGCTAGCACTCTGTTTACGTCTTTAAATCAGCATATTTTAGATCAAGACCCTATTTATTTATTTATTTATTAATAATCACATTGTTCAACTCATAAAATTAATTCTAAAATTGTATTTCACGCTTCGCATACATCATCAAAACAAAGATGTGAATGAAATTAATGTCAGGATAAGGCAAATATATAACAAACTAACGTTGTTTAAAAACCAGTAAAGAAAATGAGTAGGTTACCAAATTATACTGCAGCATAGTACTTTACAATAATCCTGAGTGCGGTTCTCAATTTCGTCTTTATACGTTTTGTTTTGTATAGTTTTGATTTTTCTTATTTTAAGTAGTTTGTATACAAAACAATAAACATAAATTGTCAAAATGAATTGTGTTTTTACTATTACCACTGTTCCACCTAAATTCCGATATAAGTGAAATCACATACGAGACGAGTAAAATTTGTAAAGACAAAGTCTTTGATCAACACTGCATAGTCGAATACGACTTAAAAATTGCGAAATTTCCATTTATGGTTTTCCGTTTATTTCTATATAAGTCTGGGGTTTGCTCTAAAATAATACCGCAAGTTGTAGTAAAGGATATATGCACTACATTGAATGCTACATTCGCTTTTCTGCCCCTCCTTGGACTACGGGTTGCCTACCTATCTTGGCAACACACGCTCTTATAGCAGCTACTAGGGAGGCGCGGTCTAGTGTAGTAAGTCTATGGGTAAGAGCACTCCCCATTGGAGTACTAAATTTCTTAATGCCATTTATGTACTTCGTTGCTTACCTGGGACATCCTGTATTGTATACAGTGCAAGCGAAAAGTAAACCCCCCCCCTTTTTTTAAGTTTCGAACAGATTGAGATATCAATATGAACAAAAAACGTCAGTTTCTATATTTTATCAGCACAAATATTTTCTTGTGAAAAATTTAGTTATTACTTTTAGTTTTTCCGGAAAATGGATCCACTTTGTTTTTTTAAATGGAACACCCAGTATATTATGGTATCTTCCGAAAGATGAAAACAATACGAATCCAACGGTACCTGACAATTAAATATCGGTTTATTAGTTGCCTGTCGAAATGCAATCAGTCAGGTAAATGGTGGACGGTAGGTTAACGGCAAGGTTTATAGTATATAAAAGTCAATTTAAATAAAACTAAATTTTCCTCTTTCTTGCTATTTATTTTATTATGCTTCTAAATCGATTTCGAGGAAACAATCCTCATCTTCAGTAGAATCTTATATAAAAAATTTTTTAAAAACAATNGTCTTTAATTCAGCATATTTTAGATCAAGACCCTATTTATTTATTTATTAATAATCACATTGTACAACTCATAAAATTAATTCTAAAAGTGTATTTCACGCTTCGCATACATCATCAAAACAAAGATGTGAATGAAATTAATGTCAGGATAAGGCAAATATATAACAAACTAACGTTGTTTAAAAACCAGTAGGTTACCAAATTGTACTGCAGCATAGTACTTTATAATAATTCTGAGTGCGGTTCTCAATTTCATTTTTATACGTTTTGTTTTGTATAGTTTTGATTTTTCTTATTTTAAGTAGTTTGTATACAAAACAATAAATATAAATTGTCAAAATGAATTGTGTTTTTATTATTACCACTGTTCCACCTAAATTCCGATATAAGTGAAATCACATACGAGACGAGTAAAATTAAAGACAAAGTCTTTGGTCAACACTGCATAGTCGAATACGACTTAAAAATTGCGAAATTTCCATTTATAGTTTTCCGTTTGTTTCTATATAAGTCTGGGGTTTGCTCTAAAATAATACCGCAAGTTGTAGTAAAGGAGATATGCACTACATTGAATGCTACATTCGCTTTTCTGCCCCTCCTTGGACTACGGGTTGCCTACCTATCTTGGCAACACACAAGGTTTATATATAAAAGGTTGTCTAGGTTCGTACGCAACCATACTGCGCATTACGTCACATGTGCCATGGAGCACATGTGACCTCATGGCCATGTGGTGCTCCATGCACATGAACAAATGCATGGAGCACCACATGGCCATGAGGTTGCGTGCGCAATCCGTGATCGCTTACGTCACGAAACACTCCTGCTCTTGCCCCTCGCCCACAAACTAAAATCAAAGTATTGCAGCATAGGAACTTAGACAACCTTTAATATATAAACCTTGAGTTAACGGTCGGTATACGCTCGAGCTAAGACGGATTTAAAGTTGCTCGTTCAATTACTTATTTTTTTTAGAAATGAAATAAAAGTTGGGTGGAAGTATATTAAATTTATGAATTAATCATATTTTTTCAAAAAATATTTATAAAGAAAGAAATGAAAGTCAATATAAGAAATGAAATTTTTTTATTAAAGATGTTGCTAGTATACGTAACGGTTGAATAAAAATATGCTTAGTGTTGTTATTGAATAATAAAAGCATTTTTTATTTATTAAGAACAAACTATTATGTAAATTGTTCGATATGATTACCCTGAACTTCTTGGCAGTGGTAGCATCTTTGTAGTGTTTCCTCTCTCAAACGGCTTAACATCACACGGATCATCACATATCAATGTTTTGGCAGACGTCAATAATTTTTTGAATAAACCCATAAAAAGAAATATAAAGGTGTCAGATCTGGTGATCTTGCTGGCCATTCGATCGGCCCACATCGACCGATCCATTTGACATGATGAAAAATCAACCCTTTAAAAAATAAATATATTAATGTAAATGTAAACTAATTTAATAAAACCTGATGGAAAATGATAAGCTTTATTAATACAACCACGGTCGGCAACGGGAAGGTAGGATGAAAATAATTGATAAAATTTTGATTCGAATCAAATGAAATTAATTAAAGCAAATTAAAATGAGGCGGTAATATAGGATACACCTGGAAACCTTCCTAAGGTGTAAAGGAATGGAATACTTGAAGAACCTTCTAAGAGTACCAGGGTTAAGATAAAATTCACAAACTTAATGAACTTGAACCACAAATAAAATCAAAGTCCTTCAATTAAATAAATCGGACTTACGGTAAAAAAATGAAATACGGTTACTTCAAAAGATATGAGAGCTCTTCTGTTAACTTGGTAAATAACTGATCTGGAGAATAACTGTTGAAGAACTGATTTTTGGCCGGCTATTTATACTGTTTCGGGGTGAAAACTGGATTTTTCCGCGTGGGGGATCGTATTAATACAAGTTACCAACAACTAAATTTCAATGCGCGGCGCTAATTTATGGAAATAGCGAAATTCTAGCGACGCTATCGGATGCGGGATATAAAATTTCATAAATCCAGTCTTTGAACGAATAAAATCGGTCAAGAAACAACCGAGCAATCAACAATTAATTAACAATAATTAACGTAAAAATTTATAACATGAATCAAAAGATACCTTTAGTTATATGAAAAATTACAAAAATATTATTAACAAAATCGGTTACTGTTTACGGCACTTACATATATAAATGTTTCTCCGACCTCATGTTTCACGTTAAATCCAATTAATCGGTATCAATTAACGCGTACTTAACACAAAGTACCTCCAGCAGTTGGGCTATGTCCGGGGCAATCCTATACGGGCAGTATTTTCCGTGGATGACCATCAGGAACGAAGTAAATTAATTAATTATGATGCGAGATGATTTTGATTCATAATCTTGTTAATAATGAGCGGATCGTCTTTAAAATCGCTCAACGGTTATTTCCGATATTTGTAAACGTTTGAAATTGATTTGATCGTTCTACGATTTCTAATTCCGCATCATAAAAAACAGTAGTGTACGGTAGTCCAACGGTAGCTTGCTGATCGTCGAAACTTCCTCGGAACGACCTGTGCGAAGTTAGCTCCCAATTTTTCTAGCCCCCAATTAGATAGGATTTTACATGTATCGAATGAGACATTGTTTATCGAAATCGGTTGACTGGTTCTCTTGTTATAATCAAAGTACTATACATGTAAAATCCTATCTAATTGGGGGCTAACTTCGCATAGGTCTCGGAACTATCGGCTGCAGTGATAGAAACATGTTGCCCGTCGTATTTTGTTTGAAAATTAGTTAATTTCAGTAGTATTCAATTACACTAGTCTACAAAAAAATTCATAAAATGTACATTTGACGCCACTATACTTTTCTTACGTTGTAATGAAATACAAGAGAGGAAGTGATTGCGAAATTTATGTAATATCGATGCGTGCAATTCGGAGGTGCATTGCACCTACGAATTGAGGACATTCAATAAAAATGTTGAACTTGCAAATTAGTTTATGTTTAATTCGAATAATATTAAGTTTTAAAATTTTAGTCTAGTAGATATATGTAATCGTAGAGTAAGAATGAATAAATAGAACGTTATAACGAAACAATCTTTCAATTCCATTACCATCTAATATTCAATTTATTGAGATAACTATCAACCTTTCACATGGCGATCCTGCATGTTAAGAACCAAAACAACTAATTAAAAGTAAATTTAAGAAGAAAAAAAAAGATAAAAAGAAATAATAATAAGTCAAGCGGGAAATTCTGGAGGAGCAACGTTTGGATTGGATAATTCGTTCAACACATCGGAAATTGGTTATGCAGTAATTATAATCCTTATCCTGATTTTCGTGGGTGTATGACATTTGGCGTCGGTGTATGAAAAAGTTTGAGAAGAGAATGCGACTGGAAGTTTCTAGGAGCTAAGAATTAGTGTCTATGCGCGACAATGTTTAACAATAAATAAGTGCGCACCTAAAGTGCTTATGGAGACAGTTGATAAATTTAAAAAAGTTTTGGAAGAACTTAAGGTAAATAAGACAATAAGACGTTTTAGATAAAAAAAAAGAGTATGTTAATAAAATAGATAATATTATTATAGAATCTCATAATATTCTTAAAGATAGGTTAAAAATAGATATAAAAATGGGGGAAAAATTTGATTTCAAACAGCGGGTAGTTTGTTGCCTGTTATGGATGGTAGTGAAAATACTACTAAAAAACTTTTTGATTCAACTGTACTCTGAATTATTACAAGATGATGACGAAAATTTTTTAATAACGTATGTGCTACTGTCCGAGAACGCTAAAATTCGGCCAAATAAGCAATATACATCAGTAAATGCGCTTCTAAAAGATATTCGCGACTCAAATCATCTTGGAATAATGCAAAAGTGCATTTAATTGAATCGAAAATAAAAAGAAAAGGTGTGTTAGATAGGAAATCTGATATTGTTAGTTATAAATTTAATGATAAAGTACTATTAAAAAATGAATCAACAAATAAATTACACGAACTGTTCAAAGGTCCGTTTAAAGTAATTAAAGAAGACACTCCAAATGTGACATTGAAAATAAACAATAAATTAGTTACAGTGCATAAAAATCGAGTGAAAAGATATTTCAAGTGAAGACAAATAAAATTAAAATTAAGTGATTTAAGTGAAAATTAAATTCACTAAAAGGGTTACATATACAGGTGTCCTAAAAGGTTTTTACTATTTCTCTGTTATATTTCTCGAGAACTTTTAGGAGTGGGAGGATCTGGCCAGTTGCAATCATGAGTGCGTCTCTCGGAATGGCAGTAAAATGGAGCGATACACGGGGACGCAGCGCGCTTTTTGTGTAAAAGCATTTTCGAAAACAACCATTCTTACGTCCAAGTTCGTCGCCTTTACCGTGCACATTTTAATTTACACGACATTAATCAAGCTCTGACGCGTCCTTTAATCAGTAAGAACTTAAAGTTTCATACCTACAACATTCAAGTTGTGCAAGCATTAAAAGTGGAAGATTATGCAATTCGTGTCACATTTGCTCAGCACATGACAAATGAATGATCATGCAATTCCACAGGAACTCTGTATCCGCGTGTTTGCCAATTTCAGAGAACGTTTGGAGGAGACGGTGCACGTGGGAGGACAGCATCTCGACGGCATAATTTTTCACAAATAAATTTCCACATTTTATGCCTAATTTTGTAAATAAAAACTGTTTACTAAAATTAAAACTGAATGAATTATAATCTTTTTAAATAGTAAAAACCTTTTCGGACTTTTTGTACTCGTAGAGTAAGAATAAATAAATAAAAACGTTATAACGAAACACTGTTTCAATTCTATCACCATCTAATAATGAATTTATTCAAATAACCATCAACGGTTATCACACTACGTCATGTATATCAATTTATAGGTATTAAACAGATCTCTTCTTTAATGAGAGCCCTTTATTTAAAGACGTCTCAGCAGATAAAGAGGTCTGATAATAAACGTTGACTAAAAAAAATTTGGGTATCACTATAAGATTTATTTTTTATGACGCTATGACGTCACGAATTTCAAATTTATTCCGGTGCACATGCGCAGTGCATGAGGAGCACAGGGAGCAACTTCCGGTTCAGAACTCTCATTAATACACTACTCCAAATGATGGGTAGACTAGATTTTAGAACTCCTTTCATGGCTCTTGGTGTTTTGGCATGATACACAAGTAGCGGTTTTAATTTTAAATCGTCATTGTCGTTACCATCCAGAAGAAGGGTGAAACGATCTTTTGCAGCTGTGAAACCCGGTGCTAGCCTTTTTTTTCTCGCGATACAATGTGCGCTTTGGCATTCTCTTCCAAAAAAGTCCCGTTTCATCCACGTTAAAAACCAATTCTGGTGGATAATTTCCTCTTTCAATAATGGCTTTTAACGTTGCAGAAAAAATTGAAGCGGCAGCAGCTTCTTCGGTGTTCCATTCGAATGTTGTGGAGATTGCTAATTTTTTTTAAATTATTGAACCAGCCTCGGCTAGCTGTCAAATTTTCACTCGTATCTTCTCTTTAATTTTGAATGTGATTAAAAATATACGGTTTTTGCATGATGGTTTTTTGACTTAGCGGCATGTTGCGTTCTATTTCATCATGAATCCAAATTCAAACACGTTTTTCCATTTCTTCTAAAATATTGCTTCTTGATCGAGTTATCTTTGCTGCACTAGACGATGTGGTAGTAGTTGCAAACAACTTAATTTTGCCTTTGTTTTTTAAAATGGTTCTTATTGTAGAAGTAGGCAAATTTAAAGCATTTCCAATGTCAACTTGACGTTCACCGTTTTCCAATCGGCTCAACACTTGTATTTTTAACTAGTCGATTACTGGATAAAACATTTATTTTTTATTCGAAGTTTTCATAACAAGTATTACACATTATACAGGGTTATTACGATTTATATGTAGAAATCCCAGTGCTACAGGGTTAGGCAGGGAGGTATGGATGATTTGAAATAACAGTTACACACTCATTTTTCAACGAAACTCAAATTTTATCTTTCAATGTGTAGCTTGAATGTTGCCATTACGAAAGTTAAAGAATTTCTTGTGCTATTGTTTCACTTAAGGCTTGAAGGGTACATGGTTTGTTTATGTATACTCGTGCTTTGAGGTATTCCCTTAATCACAAGGTGACAGGTCCGGTGACCAAGAAAGCCACTCCACATCTCCACGTAATAAAATGAGGCGCCCAGGAAAGGTCTGCCTTAAAAATTCCATAGCTGCTCTCGATGTATGGCATGTCGTCCCAACCATAAAGTATTGAGGGTATTGAGGTTGATACTCGACCACGTCTCCATTCTTATTAATAACTAAATGGCGGCTCCTGACGAACAGATACCCCCACTCTTTATCCACCAAGGTTCTCCACACCTTGCGTGGCGCCACGTTCAAATGATCCATACCTCCCTGTCTAACCCTGTAGCACTGGGATTTCTACATATAAATCGTTTACAGTTTTCGGAACACATCTGTCAGCAGTTTTTCTATCTTATGTCCTGGGGCAAAATCAACAACGGAACCTTTTCTTAGGAGTAACAGTAGCACTATTATTGGACTGCCTTGATATACTAGGTATTTCAATGCCACAACGTTTCAATTTGTGTTTCACTGGTTCCTGTAATGTTTGTATTGTACTTCTTCTTTTCATGTGTTGTTCAAGGAGAATGAAAGCTACAGTCAGGGCCGTCGCGAGGCTTTTTTAGCCCTAGGCCAAACTGTCCTATCACGCCCTTTGATTTGTACAATATACAGCACAGAATACAAAATCATTTTCTATGTAGTCCAATTTAATGAACTAATAGCATAAATGAATAGGTAAAATATGAATAGGAAAAGAAATTTAAAAACTCTTTATAAAGAATAACATTGTCTAATATTTTATTAATACTAAAACATAATCGTATCGTTACTTCCAACAATATTAACATTTACGTCATAACATTGTAGATGCCGCACATTTCCCTTTGAAGGCAGGTCACAATATTAAAATGCTACTTTGCGTGCTTTCTCTTGTGCAAATAATGAAATTAATTCACAGAGGTCCAGATTGTAAGCCAGTTCTTGCTCTATTGATATTGTCGCTAATCCAACTAATCTTTCTTCAGTCATCGTTGAGCGCAAGTACGTTTTAATTAATTTCAATCTAGAAAAACTGCGCTCTCCACTTGCTACAGAAACAGGGAGAGTTAATAAAATCCTTAACGCGACGTAAATATTAGGAACGCTATTCTGGAGATCATGCCTTAAAATGAAAAGAAGAACTTCAGATGGGCCCATTACTTTTGGAAGTCTTCGAGACACACTTTGAAGTTCCCAGCATAAGTCTTCTCCATCAATGTCTTTACAGGAATTATGCGTTAAGGCACTTTCAAACTTTTTGCATTGCATAAGAATATCAGCTTCGTTTTTATCCTTTAAGTTAAGAATATCGTAAAGAAACCCAAATAAAGCACAATACTCTTGCATTTGATTAAATCTTTCCTGTATTGCATTTACTGCATTATCTATAATCATATAATAGAATGATATTTTATAGTTTTGTTTGGGA
>NW_019280646.1:76552-88843 GCF_000648695.1 Onthophagus taurus | reverse complement strand
GACGACGACGCTAGGTGTCGCGACGTAGACAAATTTATTTTTTCAACGAACACATTTTTGTCTGTTTAGAAATAGGATGCCCATATAATTCTTAGCATTATTGAATGAAAAAGTTTTTTTATATCTCTAATGGTTTTTAATATATAGCGGGATATGTAAATTAATATTGACGAGTGTTATCCTGATATATCTTCTATCATAGGTAGCCATGGACTAAAAATGTTTCTGTTGTTTCATTTTAATAAATCAAAACAACAGAAACATAATATGTTGCACCTACAAAGTGTGCTCAAGCTGACCGTCATTCACCTCCAAACTGTGCTGAAAGCATCGAGATATACTATGTTTACTGGAGTGCGTGCTTTGAGCTAGAAAACGATCCGGCCTCCCCCACCCCATAACGGCAAAAAGCTTCAATGTAACATACGTAAAATTTATTTTATTTTTTTTCCTAACTATAATAACTTAAATATGTATTATTTGGTATTTTTCATCATTATTGAATAACATTATTTGAATTACTTAGTAAATATTGAATAAATTCATGCTGAATTATATCCATTAGTTAGTACTATTTGCATTTCTTGCCGTTATGGGGTGGGGGAACATGCTGGCGAATCGGACCGTTTTCTTGACCAAGCGAATATCGTGAGCACGCACTCCAGTAAAGTATATGTATCTCGATGAGTGAGAGTAAGAAAGAGTTCGAAACGAAACGTTAAATGACGAACACCTCCTCTTAGAAATTTAAGAAAGTGAATCAGCGTTTTATTCAAATTACCTTTACACATAAACATTTTGGTCCTTCGAACCGCATCAGGGCACACCTACATTCGAAAGGGCATCGACGACGGGACGACAGCGTGGATTGATGCCAGGGCACCGAAGAATACGAAGAAAAAGCGAGGTTATATCGTAAGATTTTGTTCTTTTTTCCTTTCTTTCCTTCCTTACTGTATCGTTATGACTCCGAGGGACGTGAAGGAAAAACTCTATACAAGTATGCGAGCCATATCTACGCGAAGCGGAGGAGTGTTTCGTCGCGTTGGAATGTCTAGACAACAGCGAAGAAAATAAAACGATTATTGATAAAGATATAGTAGAATTTACGAAATTATACACGTCAATCATCGCGAAAGCTCGTTCTTTTTTACCGCGAGATACGTCGACTCCGGTATCGCACTTTATAAATCAACCACCTAGCGTTGAGGCTTCAGTAAAATTACCCACTCTCAATTTACCGATTTTCGCGGGAACGTATGAAACATGGGGTGAATTTCGTGATACATTTAAATCTTTGGTTCATGAAAACTCGACGTTAATGAACATTCAAAAGTTTCATTACCTAAAGTCTTGCCTAAAAGGAGACGCGGCACGTGTGGTTCAGGCGTTGGAGGCTACCGAACGCAATTACGAGATCGCGTGGGATCTACTGAAGAAACGATATGAAAACTTAAGATTAATAGTAAACGGCCACATTAGGGCAATATTCGATATAAATGCAATTCAGAAAGAAAATTATACATTGCTTAGAGATTTAACGGACACGTTGGTACGAAACTTGCGTTGTCTAGAGACACTAAAACTGCCAGTCCAACATTGGGACGCACTTTTGATTTATATTGCTGTATCGAAATTAGACTCCGCAACGAAACGCGATTGGGAAGCGGCGCAAAGCATGCACAAGTTGCCTACTTACGACGAGTTCGTGACTTTTCTTAACGATAGAATACATTTACTTGAATCAATTCAAACAAAATCTACGGATAAACGTGTTAACGAACAAAACAGCGGTAACCGACGAGAAAAAACGAACGCGTTCACGACAACACACGTTACGTATAAATGTTTTATATGCGAAGACAACCACAGCGTTTTTCAATGCGAATCGTTTAAGAGGAAACATATTGATGAAAGAGCCGATTTGGTTAAGCGAAAGGGGCTTTGTTTTAATTGTTTACGGTCTGGTCACACATCTTCTGAATGCAAAGGTAAAACTTGTCAAAAATGTAATAAAAAACATCACACTATGCTTCATAAAGACAAAATAGAAACACAACGAAGAAATTCAGCGCCAACAAATAAACGCGAAGACGACCGTTGGGAAGGTAATACCGTATCGTGCACGAGTCACATATTAAGCGAGACATCGATTCAAACGTTATTGTCAACCGCGTGTGTACGAGCTTATGATAAAGACGGCCATGAGTTAATACTACGCGCGTTACTGGACAGTGGATCGCAAAGTAATTTCTTAACGCGGGGAGCTGCTGATCTTTTGGGGTTAGAGAAACGAGAAGTACAGTCTTTGGTAGGAGGATTAGGTACTCACCAAACGAAAATTACAAGCGCAGTTGACTTAAATATAAAATCTTTGCACTCGAATTACGAGGAAAGCGTAAATTGTCTAATCATTGATAAAATCGCTGAGAACATTCCGATGACAACGTTCAATAGATTAAAATTACCAATTCCCGATGGTATACCACTAGCTGATGTTGATTTTAACAAAAGCAGACGTGTAGACTTGCTGCTGGGATCGCCAGTGTTTTGGTCTTGCTTATTAAATAAGCAAATACACATGGGAAAAAATATGCCAATCTTACATCAAACGAAATTAGGCTACATATTGGCAGGAACAGGTTCCGTATATCATTCCAAACAGAAAACGAACACTTTCTGCGCAATAACAGAACAGCTGGCTAGATTTTGGGAACAAGAAGAGCTACCAGAGCGAACTATGAACGATGAAGAATCCGCATGTGAAAGAATTTTCGAACAAACCACAAAACGAGAAGTGGATGGGCGATTTGTAGTAGACATCCCATTCCGAGAGAACCTTACGCTGTTAGGGGAATCGAGGACAAATGCACAACAGAGGCTCCAAGCGATGGAGCGAAAATTTTCTCGCGATGAGAACTTAAGTGTACAGTATAGGTCTTTTATCTCTGAATACCAAGATTTAGGTCATTTGTCTCCTTGTCTAGAAACGGAGAATGAAGCAGGTACATATTATCTGGCGCACCATGCTGTTTTAAAAGAATCCAGTAGCACCACGAAATTACGAACCGTATTTGATGGGTCGGCGGTGACTGACACCGGGCTGAGTTTAAATGATGTACAAATGAAAGGGCCTATCGTTCAAAGCGATCTATTTAATATACTGATACGATTTCGAAAACATAAGTACGTACTTGGTGCAGATGTCGAGAAAATGTACCGACAAGTACTTATTAACCCAAGCCAACGAAAATATCAACGCATTCTATGGCGAAACAATGTCGATGAAAAGATAAAATGCTATGAACTTAACACAGTAACATACGGATTGACATCTTTCTCGTATTTGGCGACGCGATGTTTGAAACAACTTGCCATCGAAAATCAGCACCAATATCCTTCAGCTTCTAAGGCGATACAAGAGGACTTTTACGTGGATGATCTTTTAACAGGAGTTGATTCATTAGAAAAGGCACAAAAAATGAAAACAGAAATTACACAGATTTTGCAGACTGCAAAATTCAACCTGCGAAAGTGGATAACGAACGACAGGCAAATTTTAAACTCAATTCAAGACCATGAGCTCGACGCACAACCCTTAACAATTGTAAATTTAAGTGATAACGAATCAAGTCGAACATTAGGATTATTTTGGCAGCCGCACAAAGATCATCTTCATTATTATGTTTCTTCCGATAACTACAAAACAATAACAAAGCGAAGCGTGTTGTCTATGATCAGTAGGATATATGACCCTCTACATTTATTAGGTCCGATACATATTCGAGCCAAAATATATATGCAGGCACTGTGGAAATGCCAACTTGGTTGGGATGATCCTATTAAAGGCGATTTGTTAGATGAGTGGTTAAATTACGTATCAAAATTAAAGGAAATAGAAGGAATAATAATTCCGAGACGCGTATTAATTAATAAACCAACTTTAATGGAATTGCATGGATTTTCTGATGCTTCACTTAAGGCTTACGCGGCATGCGTATACGTAAAATCGAAAAACAATGATGGTGAAGTATCAATTAATTTATTATGCGCAAAATCGCGAGTGTCACCTTTACGAAACATATCACTACCTAGATTAGAACTTTGTGGAGCATTACTATTAGCTAAATTAATGAAACGTGTAAGGGCAACATTAGATTTGACAATCGAACGAGAATTTTATTGGTGTGATTCAACAATCGTTTTGTCTTGGATTGCGGGCGATACAAGGAAATGGAAAACTTACGTTGCGAACAGAGTCTCTCAAATACAAACCTTAAGCAATGCATCGTTTTGGCATCATGTTTCAACGAAAGACAACGCAGCTGATATCTTAACCAGAGGTTGTGATGCAGAGTTCCTGAAGGGTAATGATTTATGGTGGTATGGGCCGGAATGGTTAAAAAGCGATATAAATTTTACAGCTCTCTTGAAGCGTCCTGATGCCAGCGATGATGAATTATTATCTGAATCGAATGAGCCTACTTGCATGATTGCGACTGAGAACAAACTCTTTTCAAACGACCTTTTCAACAAATTTTCAAATTTTAGGAAACTACGACGAGTCACTGCGTATGTGCTCAGATTTATACATAATGCTAGGAAAAGAGATAACAAACGAACTTGTTCTTTGACAGCGCATGAATTGAAAGACACGGAAAACATATTATTAAGACTAGCACAACAAGAAGTTTACGACGACGAAATTAAACTGATTAAGAAAAACGAAACTTCTAAGAAATTATTACTGCTTAAACCATTTATTGATGATAACGGATTGTTGCGAGTTGGAGGAAGATTAAAAAATTCTTTGTTACCTTTTGAAAACAAGCATCAGATTATTTTGCCTCAACGACATATTGTTTCGAGACTTATAGCCGAAGACATACATGTAAAAAATTTTCATTGTGGACCGCAACTTCTGCTTGGTTTAATGCGCGATAAATATTGGCCAGTAGGAGGCAGAAATTTAGTGAGATCAATAACGAGAAAATGCATGAAGTGTTCAAGATTAAATCCTCAACCTTTAACCCCTCTTATGGGAGAATTACCATTAGAACGAGTAGGTGCTTCGTTTGCATTTGAACATGTCGGCATCGATTACGCGGGTCCATTCATGATTAAAGATAAGCGTACCAGAGGGTGCAAACAGGTAAAGGCCTAATACTGTATTTTCCGACAACGCCACGAACTTTATCGGAGCTAGAAATAAATTACTAAAATTTAACAACAACGATTGCCAAAAAATTTATGACTTTCTTAGCGAAGAAACTATTTCCTGGAAAACAATACCGCCTAGATCTCCACATTTTGGGGGATTATGGGAGGCTGCCGTAAAGTCAATAAAGTTTCATTTAACTCGAGTTGCTTCTGTTTCGCACTTGGTATTTGAAGAGTTTTATACGCTGTTAACACAAATTGAAGCGATACTTAATTCCCGACCAATGTATCCTATGAGTTCCGATCCCAATGATTTATGCCCATTGACTCCCGGACATTTTCTTATTGGAAGGCCTCTTACTTCTTTGATCGACGATAAATTAATCGACTTCAAACCTCATCGATTACTTCGATATCAGCGGGTTCAACATTTTTGGAAAAGATGGAGCAGAGAGTATCTCTCTGAATTACAAAAAAGAGCCAAATGGCAACGTCCTCAGCCACCATTGAAGATCAACGATTTTGTGGTTGTGCAAGAAGACAATCTGCCGCCATGCAGGTGGTTGATGGGACGAATCGTGAGTGTTACGTGCGGGAGTGATTCCGTTCCAAGGGTCGCGGAAATTCGAACGGGAACAGGTATTATTAAACGAGCAGTTCATCGTTTGTGTAAGATACCTAATGACACAAGTTCTGAATGACTAAAAAGGTGTATTTAACTCGCATCATTTCTTTAGTTTGTATTCTGTTTTAGTTCCTTATCACATTTTTTTTTGTATTGAAATAAATATTTCAAGGGGGGAGGATGTTCGCTCAATACTTTGTGTTACTTCAGTACTTTTCTCTCGATGAGATCATTTTACGTTGTGCCGAGCCGAGCCCTGCCGAAGGGTAACGTACGAACGTTATTTTTTGTTGTTATGTTGGGAGAAGCGAATTTAAGTGAGAGTAAGAAAGAGTTCGAAACGAAACGTTAAATGACGAACACCTCCTCTTAGAAATTTAAGAAAGTGAATCAGCGTTTTATTCAAATTACCTTTACACATAAACATTTTGGTCCTTCGAACCGCATCAGGGCACACCTACATTCGAAAGGGCATCGACGACGGGACGACAACGTGGATTGATGCCAGGGCACCGAAGAATACGAAGAAAAAGCGAGGTTATATCGTAAGATTTTGTTCTTTTTTCCTTTCTTTCCTTCCTTACTGTATCGTTATGACTCCGAGGGACGTGAAGGAAAAACAGAAACACGAAAGCATACTTAGACAATTTAAGGTAAAATTATCAATTTTCAATGACGTATCGTGCACGAGTCACACATTAAGCGAGACATCAATTCAAACGTTATTGTCATCCGCGTGTGTACGAGCTTATGATAAAGACGGCCATGAGTTAATACTACGCGCGTTACTGGACAGTGGATCGCAAAGTAATTTCTTAACGCGGGGAGCTGCTGATCTTTTGGGGTTAGAGAAACGAGAAGTACAGTCTTTGGTAGGAGGATTAGGTACTCACCAAACGAAAATTNTAAATATTGGTTCCCGTGAAAGCAATAGGAAGTAAGGTTATATTTATGTCTACTTCCTTTAGAGACATTAGAGACCATTAGAGAATGTAAAAAAGATCAGGCAATACACTAATTGAAAACCACGTTAAAATTAAAAATATTATACATAGTCCTTATAGTCCGGTCGAGTATGTAATACGTACAATTGTTAAAGGTTGCCTAATACAGTGGTCGCTTTTGTTAAAAATTTGGCCCAATTAAGATTAATTTAAAAAAGTGCAAAACTTTTGGCTTTTTTTCTCGTGCGCCAAAATTTTGCGCCCCCCTAAACTCGCGCGCCCTAGGCAACCGCCTAAATTTCGCTTATGTCGCGCCGGCCCTGGCTACAGTTCTTATAAAATGGCGTCTGCCATGTTTTTTTTATCTTTTATTGCGTCTGCATTCGTGCTGTTGTACGATACTAATGCATTTACAGCACTTATATTTATCATATGATAGAATATGGTTATTAGCCACCTCCTCGTTGCTCTTTGCACTGAATATGCACTGTATACCTTGTCCAGTGTATCAATCCCTCCTTTGGTACTGTTATACAATAATATTTGTTCTGATTTTTCTGTTTCTGGATCTATAGTGGTTGCTTGTGGACTAAATCCCTCTATAGTTGAGTGCACAGGACGACGTTGCTGGGTAAAAAATAGTAGGTATTTCTTTTCTATTCTCTTTTAGTGTTCCCACAAAGGTGATTTTTTTCAAGAAGACTTTGTCCTAGAGCAGCGTTTCTTAAACTTTTTGATTGAACTTTTTAATGACCACATTTATCGTGGAATCCCTGTTATCATTCAATAATTAGAGTTATTTTAAATAATATTTATTTGCTTCAAAAAGTACTTTCAAAATTAATACAAAAGTTATTAAAATAACTTTTAATGGGATGAATGGCGCTGCTTTTTATTACCGCAGATATACTTAATGTTAGGCTCTATGGATGAAAGTTGAATTCTCATATCAATAAGTTTGTTGCGATATTTATTTTTTGTCGAGCATAAGCTGAAAATCCCATTTCACACATATATGTAGTAGCAAATGGTAATGTATATGTTATGTTTCATCTAACATACATTTTACCATCTCCATATCGCAAGGTTTTATTAGATTTTTGCAATTGAGTAGGCTTCACCGCATTGAGCTATTTGATAACTGACCAAGTACGAAGCCTCAATTGTTTTTTCATTAATCGTTTTTATGCTTTGAACCATAAATGTTTTTAATTTTACAAGTTCGTCACACTTTTACTTGAAAAATTCAACTTTTTTTTTCTTTAAGGTTTCCGGCTGGAGCCATAGAGCTATTTGGAAGAACTTTGCTGCATGTAACCAACTGCGTACTGTGAACTGAAAATTTACAATATAACGAACATTATTAAGATCGATAGCCTCAAGTTGGCACATAAAATGAAAACCAACTTGCTTAGTGACACAACAATTTCTTTTCTATGTAATAATGATATACATAAATACAATACTAGAACAAATCTGCTAATACATGTTTTTTCCACTGCGAGAAATCTTGGTAGAAGGAAAATAACATACCAAGCTGCTCTATGGTTCAATGAGTTGCCGGAAAATGTTAGAAACTATGATAATCTGCGCCGGTTTACAATATATATCAAGAACATTATATCTACAGATTAGTCATGTTTCGTTATTTATTTTTCAGTTAATTAATTCTGTTTTGTAGTAGAGTGTGATATGATTTATTTTGGTTGTTGTAGAGTAGTTATACTTATAAGTTTTGTTTTGTTTGTAAGTCACACTTTTCTTGTGCTGAATTATATCCTGTGCTGGATCCTTCTGATCCTTTTGGGATAAGTTAATAAATAAAAAAATAAACAAATCAAAATAACCACTACTTTCAACATTAATTTCAATCTATGGCTACAGTAAAAAAATTTTTAAATAAAAGTACAGAAAGTTAGACCTTTTTTATATTTAAAAATTTTTTTTAATTATTAACATATATCTAAATATATTTTAGACGGCTTTTAAAGTTAATAAATTGTCGCCATCGTTTTTAGGAACTTTCGTGGCCTTGCAATATCAATTTGTGATATTGGTTGCATACTTTATCGGGTACGATAATTAATTAACACACTGTATAACAAAAATAACGGGTGTTGCTGACTTTTTGGAGGACACTGTATACGATTCAAACTTTGGCATTTTTTTTAAGCCTTAACTGAAAAGACTGTCTCGGGGTTTTTGCGTATTCCTGTCCTTTAGAGAATGGGAAATAAGGCTGTGAAATAAAATTTCAACCTTTTGATGTTCTTTTTGAAAAATTTGGGAATGTTTTATACACGCCTTCATAATGCCACTAACGTTGATAAGTTTTGTTATGGAGTTATTAGTACTAAAGCTATTTATTTACATTATATTTTTACATAATATTATTATTTTTGTTTAAATAATTTTTAAGAGTGAAATGTATGGCTAACTTCTCACCGGTCTTTTATTTAATGAAGTTTACATTTTCACAGTTGGTAATAACAGAAACGTCAAAAGTGATAAGTGTTTATCATAGTAAATTACAAGGGAAAATTATTAAATCGATTTTTAATACAACTTTTAAAGTTTTAGAATGGCTACTGGTAAGTTATAAAAGAGAATACCAGCTTTATAATTCCTAATAAGTTGTACCAATCTGTATTAATCGCATCCAAAACAAATATAGCTTAACTTAACCTCAAATTTTTCTTTACGTTGCCTGCTAACAAATACAATTTCATCATAATCATCGAAGAATTATGTTGCCTTAATAATAGTTTAGATCTAAATATAACTAAATCCTTTTGTAATCACTTAAATCTCATTCGAAGCATCCTAACCTTAAATGTATCGCTTAAACATATTTTTTAAACATCCCATCTTGAAATCACGTAATTTTAAAGTGTTAATATCAAATTATTTGATTTTAGATAAAGAACATTCTTTGACTGTTCTAAATAATGACTTTTTGGGTCGCCTTCGGCAATCTTTTTATACTGATCCAAAAAATCTGCTTGCCCAAAACATCTGTTCGAGAATTGAGCCCTTTGATGTTTGTATTTCAAGAAAGCATTTAGAAGAAACTCAACATGTCTTCAATTTCAAGGTATTTTTTATAATATATGTAGTATTCATTTGATTCTAAGATGCATCTTATTTTTATAAACAAATAATATGAAAAGAAAATAATACTTTTACAATTAATTTATTAAATATTATATACATTACAATAAAAGTGATATGATTATTGAATAAAAGTAGTTAAGTAATTTTAAATATAAAAATATATTACAAAGATCAGTTTTATTTTATATTTTACTTGTATTATATATTTACTTCATTTATGTAAAAGTCTGTAATATATTATTTAATGCAATAGGTTTAATGTATTATAACTCATCAAAAGATAAGAAGAACCTTTATTGTGTGACTTCGAATTACGCCAAAGAACCATTTTATATCAGTATATTGCATGAAGAAGCACAAGGAAAGAAAATTGTTAACTTATGGATGATAAGTGACTAATAATAACTAAATGTATGGCTGATAGGTCTCCCAATAAAGGTATGGAGGGGCTGTATCTCCACAATAATAGGGGCTAGAGGTTTGGGAAAAAATTCTTATTGGCAAAGTGAGCAAGAGAAATAGCTGGAAATTATTTTATTCGTAATTCGACCGCTAAGGGGCGTAAATGTAATAAATAAACATAAAATTCCCGCCATCTCGGAAATTTAAACAATGTGCTATAACTTTGATATAAATTTTTCATATCTGTCTTAATAAGAGACTCATAGTGGCCAATTTCTCAAATTTAGGAGGACAAAATACAAAAATTTTTTGTGGCATAATAATGCTGTGTTTAGCTCCCTGCATGACTTTTATACAAGGTCGCTGATATGTATGGAAATGGTCGGTTATCTCCTAAAGTAAGATAGCTGGCAAAAAATATTAAGATACAAAAGTTTTAATTTGTTTTTAAAATCTCTTACAATAAAGAGAAATTAAGTATACAAGGTCAGTCAAAAAGTTGTGACAAAACAAAGTTACGTTTTTTTTTAATGGAACAGAGTGGCTATTATTCATATTGAAATATGAAATAATAGGTCATTAGATGTTTCTAGGGTTCTGGCCAAAATAAAAATTTGAGAATTCAGACTTATAATACTTAAGGCAATTGCGTTCTCTTTGAGTAAAATATTTTCAGATTTCTAGCACTTCCGTTTGGTTATACCGGAAGTCGCCACCTACTTTATTTTTTTAAATGGAGCACCTGTATATTTTTACATATCGCTGCCCCAGAAGAATATGGACGTAACTGGAAATCCGTAAATTTTACAGGAGACGCAAAATACGAAATCGTTTTTTTTAATTTGTGTGTTTCTAATAAAATAAAATTTAAACACCGTACTGTGGCTACATAAACTTCAAACAAAGCAAATGGTTGCTTTTAATTACTGCAAAATACTTTTAAAATATGGTTTATAAAATGCTGGAATAAGGTTAGCATTCAGTAAACTTATTGTTAGTAAATCTTTTTTCTTATTTTCAGATAGCTGAAATGGCTTGCTGTAAGCTTTTTTGATAATTACATCTCTCACGTTTTTTTTTATCCTATTCTTTGTCTGAAATTTAATCGATACCACTCTGTTTGTTTGTAACTCGTTTTGTAACAAAACTCGTCTTCTCCTTTTTTAAATTGAAGGGCTTAGTGTGAAACAATGACAAGGCACAAATATAAAATTATTGGAAAATCGACTTTGAACTTTTGTACAAAATCTGTAAAATGAATGTTTCCGTCTTTTTACCTTTTGGGTTGTTTACATTATTAACACAACTGTATATATCTATCCAGGATACTGAAATAATAAAAAAAATATATAGAAAACTATAATAAATATATAAATAGAATTTTATTAGAAAAATTGTGACTTGTAACACTTTTGCACTAACAAACGACAACATTTTCAATTAAAAACTAAATAAGTCAATAACTCAAAAAAGAAAATAAATATAAAGAAATAATGTTTAAACTAAGAAAATGGCTCTGCTTCATTAATAATTTCAGGTTCCTCTGTTTCTTCAGCACTTTCAGTTATTTTCGGCTGTAAATTTTGGAAAAAACCATGATTCACAGCCAGGTATGTAAGGTAGCAATGTCTTTACATTGTCGTATTTTTTTTTGAAATTTTAATTGGTTCAAGATACTTTCTATCTAACTGATCAAGTGTAGTGTATACTGGTCTTCCTCGTTTTGAGATAGACACCTGGTCGTACTCACCATGAACGGAATGTTTGACGTAATAAACTTTAGTATTTTTATTACTAAATCGAAATGAAAACGCATTAGCAAAGTCTAAGTTATGGCCAGTATTGGTGCGCGAACTCTTTTTTATGTTTGTAAGAGTAGGTGTAAAGTTTAAAAAATCTTCCTGCGTCATAACTGTGACTGCAAAAGGTGTTTTTTTGTTTGATCGCCGTATAATATCGTACCATTCATTTGGACAAAAAACTTGTGGTGCATACCTTCGGTGTCGCTTTTCTATAAGTGCGAAGTCCCTATCAGAAGGAAGATGA
>NW_019280646.1:36197-69428 GCF_000648695.1 Onthophagus taurus | reverse complement strand
AAAAAGGCACCTAGTACCTTTCTGTAACTATAGTAAAATCACAATTAAATGACATTAAACTTAAAATTTTTCTGGGATCACTAACATAATGTTATTTGCTTATAAGTAATCAAGTAATAAGTATTAAAAACTTAGGAAACAAAATAATTGTGTAAAAACAAGACGTAGAATTGAGTAAGTAAAAAAATATATTTATTTATTCTTACATGCGGAACTATTATGACACTTTGAAGTGCATAAAATCTTACTTTTAAGACATGAACACTTTTTAGTATCACAGTGTTTTTTGCAACTACATTTAATAAATCCCTGACCTGTCCCCGTAGATTGCAGATTCGCAACTGTACGGAGCGTCGTTTCTTGATTAGGGAGATCTTTTTTAAGTAGTTCTTGACGACAAACTGTAAATTGCTGTTTTGAATACCTATTCTTTATAACACCCTGCTTTGTTCCTATTTTATAAAGTTCGTCATCCGTTTTTTGTAAGACTACAGCTAGTATATTGCGAGCATCACCACGACCTCTGTCGACTTCAGAGTCGACTCAGAACTTTCGATGTCGGGGCTTTGTTGATGTTGAGCCTCTAGAGGTTGATTTTGTGTCCGAACTCGATCTACTATTAAAGATTCTGAAAGAATCAGAATATTTGGTGATGACTTAATCATATTTTCTCTTCATATCCTCTTCACTCTCCAGGTTGTGAGTATCATCGAGAGGTAAAGATATACCAACTTTTACTTTAGATCCAAAAAGAGCTTCGTAAGATGTTCTTTTGATGCCTGAATGGAATGCTTTATTCTTCATGAGTTGTACAAAGCGCAGACCATCACTCCAACGATTACTATCACTATCTTGCATCCAAGTTGTTAGCATATTTTCGATGTCCTGGTTTGCTCGTTCGACACTCCTCTGACTTTGGGAATGTCTAGGCTTACCATGTACAATTTTTAAAGTTGGCCAGTACGTTTTAAGACTGCTTACAATTTGGTTTGAGAATTCTCTACCATTGTCAGGATCGCTGGTGCGCCAATCAATGTAAAAATATACAGTAAATTGTAAGCTACTTCCTCTGCGCGTTTTGTTTTTAGTGCTCTTAATATTACAAACTTCGTGAGATGCTCCTGATAGACCATTACAAATTTATATTCTCGATCTGGATGAGATTGATAGTCAATCAAATCTACTTGACAGCGAGAATTAAATTCAGATGAAAGTATGGGTTTGACGACAATCCCTTTTTTTATTCCTTTTTGTTTTTGCTGGCACGGTTCGCAAAGTTGCAGATATAGTTCAACATCGTGACGAGTTATATTCTTGTATCGTGTAGAAAGCTCGTTCAGCATACGGTCTCGACCGCCATGGCCGATACTTTGATGTGCCTCGTGAAGTACTTGGAATAATTCACTATCAGCAACATAATACATAATATTGTTATTTGGGGTATTCACAGGAAATATTAACCTATGTTTTTGACCAACAGTTATAAAATCATAATGCTTCAATAACCAATAATCCCGGGGTAACTTCTTATTGGCTGTTTTTGCATTTTTTATTTCTTCTAACAATTGTTCATACCGTTGATCGTCAATAAACGTACAGTTTTTAGTAGTTGCTGATTTTCTTTTAATACACAACTGTGAATAAAATCTTTCTCTCATCTGAGAGACTCGTTTATCGGCCGCCATTTTAATGAATTAGATTCACTAACGAAACCACACGACACTTCCACCCTTGTCGCACGCAGCGTAATGAAATGCAAGCAAAAACAAGTCGCTGCGCGTTTGTTCTCGCCTTTTACACACATTGCCTTCTTCGCATTCGGTATTTTATAGAATACCTAGGCAAAGTATAAAATTAATAATATTTTATACATTACCTAAACTTTTTAGGTATTCTATAAAATGCCTAGGTATTGTATAGAATATCGGATTATACAGATTGCCGGTAACATATACAAATCTTAGGGATTACATAGAGTACCTGTTGGTCTACCGGCAATGTGTAAAATAAATAGATTTTGGTCTGTATTTATCAATTTTTCTCATACTAAACTTTTTTATAATCTATAAGTTATTGTACAAAAAATTACATTAAATTTAAAATTTGTCTGGGTTAACTAACGTAATGTCATTTGCTTATAAGTAATCAAGTAATAAGTATTAAAAACTTAGGAAACAAAATAATTCTGTAAAAACAATACGTAGATCTACTGGTCTCTCAGAAATGAGTAAGTAAAAAAATATATTTATTTATTCTTACATGAGAAACTGTTGTGACTTTTACACACGTTGCCGGTTTCGCATTCGGTATTTTATAGAATACCTAGGCAATGTATAAAATTAATAATATTTCATATATTACCTAAACGTTTTAGGTATTTTATAAATTGCCTAGGTATTGTATAGAATACGGGATTATACAGATTGCCGGTAACATATATATGTAAATCATAAACAGTCAATGTAATTTCGTCATCTTGTGCTCTTCTTTTGTCACTTTCTTTCTCTTTTCGACTAAGCTCCTTTTCTTCTAAGTGTTCTTCATACTTTTGTTTCAGTTCCATTTTCTCATTGTCTGGTGTATTTTTATAACTTTCACAAAGATCGCATTGATCTTTATTCGGAACGAAGAATCCGATATTGAATTTTGTCTTGAAGATAGTAGCATAATAATCGTATGACACTGATGGTTGATTCGAAGCAGATCTTTTCTCACAATAATTCCTGTGCATTTCCGCAATTGTTAATCCGCCGTCTATGAATTCTCTAGTTGTATCTTTACGGACGTAGTGGCTCTCAATACGTGGTATAGAATTGATGTGATCGAATACTGATTTCACTACCTCTTCGTCAATTCTCTTATGATTTCAATGCTTCAAGAGATTGATTGCTGTATTATGTTTCTATCATTTTATTATGGTTACTCTTAACAGTTAACTATCACATCTCTCTTGTACTCCGCTTCCGACTCCTGTTCCGTCTCCGAATCTGGCTCCGATTTCGACTTCGATAAATCAAATCTAAAAACTCCGGTTCTGGTAAACTCACCTCTGTAACATCCTTAGTTTCTAATGGCATTTTGTATTCTCTCTGTCATAGTTTCCCTGGTTGTTGGTTTTTCTTGAAAACGCAAGTCTTTTAGTTTATCCCATAGTTAAAAATCTAAAGAAGTTCTTTCTGACACCAGCGCTTTTCCAATGTGGGTTTTGCTTAAACTAATATGCTTTAAATGCATATTATGCAAGTTTACACCACATGCACTATTGAAAGATGCTTCATGCGTCCACAATATTTGTGATAAAAGATTTGGATATGCCCGAATCATATTGAAACGTCAATGACAATAGTTTAGTCTGTTATCATAACACACTAAACTATTCTAACAGACGTATCTGTTACAACCTGATGTAAAACTATGTGGTGGGAATGCATTACTTTACGGTTCTCTTGAGAAATCTTATTGACAACTGGTAGGGATTCCCAGATCGCGTGGGATCGCATAGTGCACCAATGTCTTCTACGAATTCATAAAGGTCAAATTGATAATTGCGCAATAAAAAAATTTTCGTTTACTAATTTAAGTTAAAAAACAAATCCCTTTTATATTTCAATCAATTGCATCTTAAAATCAATGAAATACTTAATCAATAATTTAGTTCATTTAGATGTAATTTTCTATTTTATATTTTTGTTTTAGGTAGATGAAGCCAAACCTATTACAAATCAAAAAAACTCGGGTCGTTGTTGGATTTTTGCTGCTTTAAACGTTATTCGTATTCCGTTTATTAAACATTATAATCTTGACGATTTTGAATTTAGTCAAGCGTATTTATTTTTTTGGGATAAAATCGAACGTTGCAATTACTTCTTAAACAACGTCGTCGAAGTTACACGCAGAGAAGAAGCCGTTGACGGTCGATTAATGTCATTTTTACTACAAGATCCAATTTGCGATGGTGGTCAATGGGATATGTTTGTCAATTTGGTAAAGAAACACGGATTAATGCCGAAAAAAAACTTTCCCGAATCGTTTAGTTGTGAAAATAGTTTAAGAATGAACGCGCTTTTGAAAAGTAAATTAAGAGAATACGCTAAAACGCTTCGCGATTTGATTGTTTCTGATAAAAACGAAGATGAGATTAAAGCAACAATAGAAAATATGATGGAAAACATTTATAGAATAGTCGGAATTTGTTTAGGAATTCCAAGCGAGTCGTTTGTTTGGACGTTTTACGATAAAAACAAGCAGTTTCATTCGGTCGGTCCGATTTCTCCGAAAGAATTTTATGAAAATCATGTGAAACACATTTTTAATCTCGATAATAAGGTCTGCTTGGTTACCGATCCACGACCTTCAAATCCTTATAATAAATCATACACGATAGATTGTCTCGGAAATGTTGTTGGCGGCAAAAAAATCATTTACAATAATCAAGAAGTGGAAATGTTACTCAATTTAACCGCAAAAAGTATCGAACAAAACGAACCCGTTTGGTTTGGATGCGAAGTTACAAAAAGATTTGCGGGAAAACAAGGTGTGCAAGATTTAAAAGTACACGATTTCGAGTTAGTTTTTGGCGTAGACGTTCAAATAACGATGAGTAAAGCCGATAGATTGGTTTATGGAGAAAGCGCGATGACGCACGCGATGATTTTTACCGGGATTTACAAAGAAATTAATCGGAATCTTCCAAAATCCGACTCAAACGTTGATTTGAAAGAGGAAAAATATGTTAAAGATGGTGAAGTATTAAGATTGAGAGTGGAAAATTCTTGGGGTGAAGAGCGGGGCGAAAAGGGTTACTTGGTGATGAGTGCTGATTGGTTTAAAGAGTTCGTATTTGAAGTGGTTGTCGATAAGAAGTTTGTGGATGAAGAAGTGTTGAAAGTTTTTGAACTGGAACCGGTCGTTTTACCGGCGTGGGATCCAATGGGGACGTTGGCGGAATAAGAAGGAATTGTAAAAAATCAATTAATTTAAGACTACTCATTCAAAAATCTTTTAATTGCAAAGTGATTGGTAAGCAAATATATGTAATTAATTAATAACACAATGAAAAATTATTGCGATTGTAATTATTTTAACGCCTTATCACAGAATCTGTCTTTCGAATATCATCACATTTTGACTTTTACTGGCGTAGTTTTGATGCGGTTTTATTTCAATTCTGAGACCATACTCATTTTACAATACCAGACTAGAACTTATTACAATAATACATTTATGACCAGTAAAATCGACAGCAACAAAAATAATTTGTACCAAAGTATTGATGGTTCAATAATACACAAGTATTATGGAGGCCATTCACCTTAGGGTTTGCATGATGGTTTTAGCCTTGCAGGTATAACCGAGTTTCATATTGTGCACGTTATACACATACACGTTAGAGTTTACTTGCACAGTTTTGCCATAAACTCTCAGTTAAAGACAGTTGGAGATACGTGATGGTATGTGTAGGACAGTTATCTACACTTCTGTGCACGGTATACCAAACTAACAATGGACGACGACGATCTGATAGCTGTACTTGGCTTAACACTTGTTCTACAGAATAGAAAAAGAAGAGGAGCTCGCTCGGATTGGTGTAAACGCTGGTTATTGAAAAGAAAGCAGTTCTCTCACGTAAATTTTTTAAATGAATTGAGATTTACACCAACAGATTACAAAAATTATTTATGAAATGATAAAAATCTTTATTTGAAACTGTCATCATTGATCACTCCGTTAATACAAAGACAAGATACTGTTATGAGAAATGCAATATCAGCACATGAGAGACTGGCAGCAACATTAAGATTTTTTGCTACAGGAAGAACATACCAGTGTCTTAAACTGTCATACGAGTGCGATGGTGCGCGCGCACGACCTTCCACCGTCGCAGACAATAAATTACGAACCACTGAGAAGTCTGAGAACTGTACATGCAAGCTCGCTGGACGCCACACATGTCTGGTTATGCATGCGCGCAAACGTAACCGAGCTGCAGAAAATATCAATTTTGATATTTGCTTGGTTCCATGCACATGCGCCAATAACTGTACAGTTTAGTTTTATCATATACACGCTAGGGTTTGCCTGTCGGTTGTGCATGTAAGGCTAAAACCATCATGCAAACCCTATGGTGTATGGCCTCCATTAGTGTATCACAACTGTCTCACTGCTTTTTCCTCAGCCTCTAGTTCTTAAAATTTTAATTTTTTTTATAAAAATATCAGTGATTGAATTTTTTGTACTTTCGTACTGGTTTAATTATTGATAAAAATCTATTTACATTCTCTATTCTATTCTATTCTATTTAAATCTAATTTACATGTTACGGACCTTACAGGTCATCTTCAGAAGCGGTACAATTAATGAATGTAAGATTTTTTTGTTATAAATTACTACTAATAAAGTTAAGTTACTTGTCATTATGAAAAGTTAAAAAAAAAAAGACCTTCCCAATAAGGGACATAAATACTCCATTCCAACAAGTCAAGTAAACCTACCCACACTAGCCATAGAATTAGAAAACAACATAAATGGATTGCCAGAGGAAGACAGCTTGAGGAAAGATCTCATGGAACTACTTAATATTCATAACAAACATTGGATAAAAAGAGAACAAGACATTACGTAAGATAAAGAATAAAATAAAAACTAACTCCGTCATTGTCACAAACGCAGATAAAAATGCAGGTCTAGTCATTTTAGAAAAACATTTATACATCTCAAAAACTTCAACATTTTTTGACGAAAACAGTTTCATTGAAATGAACAGAAATCCTAAAAATTCTTTTCACTATAAGACTAATAAGACAGTAGTAAAAGACGCAGAAAAGTTTTTAAAAGAAATTAATGCCAATCCTTTTCATATTCTACCAATGAATCCAAAAACTCCTCTGGTTTATTCACTTATCAAATTATATAAAAACAATTTTCCGATTAGACCCATCATATCTTCTATACATTGAAGTACATACGGAATTTGCGAATTCTTAATCCAATTTTTTAAAAATACTATTAATTTCAAAGCTGACTTTGCTATTAACAATATGAACTTATAAACACCTTAAAAACTTTACGTTTACCTAAAAACTTCACCAACCCAAAGCAACATTCCAGTAACTGAAACACTAAATATAGTCAAAAATGTCATAAAAGATACATAATATACTCAATCTATTTAAAATATGCACAGAACAATATTTTTGCCAATTCAATGACAAATTTTACAAATACAATGAGGGTCTTCCAATGGGATCCCGATTAAGTGGTTTCCTCTCTGACATATTCCTTAATAACATAGACGGCACAATTTTACACATAGATAATTTAATTAATAATAATATAGTACTATGCTGTAGATATGTTGATGACATTTTAATAGTTTGGAATGATGATGGCATAAATATGATTGATAACGTTTACAAAAGTTAGTTTCGCAAAATTTATATATTTTCACAAATAAATATATAAATAACCTAGATAACAAACTTAAATTTACCTTAGAAATTGAAAACATAAACAACTAAACTTCTTAGATCTCACCTTAATTAATATACATACTGATTATTTAATTGAATTTAAAATATATAGAAAACCAAACAAAAACAGACACCATAATTCCATACAACTCGCACCATATTAACACACATAAATTAGCAGCTTTCAAACCTTATCTATACAGATGTTTCAACACTCCCCTTTCAGATGAAGATAGGAACACAGAAAGAAATATTATTAAAGATATAGGTTTTCCATTATCCCAAATGAACAATTTCATTAATAAATTCATTTTGAAACAATCTGGTCTTCATCCATTCACTCAAAACATTAACATTTATAAATCAATCACTTTCCACGGTAAAATTGCTTATAACATTACAAATATTTTCAAAAGATACGGGAATCAACATATCGTATAAAAATAATTGCACTACAAAAACTGTTACATAATGCTAAAGATAGGTTTGACTTGTTGGAATAAAACGGTGTTTATAAACTTGACTGCAACACATGTGGAGCCACATGCAAAAAAATAAAATATTTGACGATAACCAACATGGTTACAGGACCGGAAGATCGACGATCACAGCTGTTACCCGAATGATACGCGATGCCACGGAAGCTCATGACAATCGGGAAAGCGTGAAAATAACCTGTTGCGACCTCACCAAAGCTTTTGACAAGGTGGACCGTAATCTATCGCTGTATAAGCTCTCCTTTTACGGCGTAAGGGGATTAACATTAAGTCTAATGAAATCGTATCTGAGTAACAGAACACAATATATGTCGCTTGGAATGGTTTAATATCCGATGTGAAAAACAATAGATACGGTGTACCCCAAGGATCAATCCTGGAACCCATCTTATTTATACTGTTTATGCACGATCTTCCTCGAAACATAAAAAACTCAGAAACGTATCTATATACGGATGATACGTCTTTCGTAGTAAAGGAGAAATCGAGAGAAGAAACACAATTGAGAACTAACGATGTCTTAGAAGACGCGTCTGATTGGTTGCGAGCGAACAAGCTCATGCTCAATGATAAAAAGAATCAAAAAATTAACTTTCTCACGAAAGGAAACGATAACGTGGTGAACTTTCTTGGCTTGACGTTGAACAATCGTCTCACCTGGGACGACCATATGAGTGCCCTTTGTAGAAGACTCGCGAGTGCAGTTTTTATGGTGCGAAGATTGGTGAAGTGTACCGAACATGAAGTAGTAAGAGCAGCATATTTCTCTTGTTTTCATGCAGTGACCTCATATGGCATCTCCATTTGGGGTTCAGGTCCGGGAATCAACAGGTGTTTAAGCTACAAAAGAGTTGTATCCGTGCTTTGTGTAATCTAAAAAATTTAGAATCATGTAAAGAACATCTCTATAACATAAACTCCGTACATCACGAGTATCCAGTGAGGTGTGGACTACCAGGGTACAAAACTTTATAACAAACTACCGGATTGCATAAAGAACATGAGCGTTTTAAAAATCATGTTAAACACTTTTCAGTGTCTGAGGCCTTTTACTCGGTAGAAGAATTTTTAAGTAATACCTACCGAATGACCGAACTGTATTAGTTAATTACTGTATTAGATACTCATTGTTGAAGTATACATATGTATTTCGTACGACGTCTGTCCAAAAACTTTTTTTTACAAATAAATAAACATTGACATACAGGTGTCCCGTATCTTCCGCATCAGAGCATTATAAGGTTGTGGGATACATTATTCTGAAGCGATTGTTCTAATTAATTTTTTTCGAAATGTTTATAATAAGCGCACTGGAACTATTTAAAAATGTCCAATAGCGGATTCACGAATTCACAGAAAAAGTTTATTTCTCTTTCCGTGTCGAATCTATTGGTGAGTACACCGGACCGGCCGAGGGTGGGGCCGATTACTTGAATCTGATTTACGATCTACTATTGGATGTCGTTAAACAGTTCCCGTACGGTTATTATAAACATTTCGAAAAAAATTTATTAGAAAAATCGCTTCAGAATAATATATTCTACAACCGTATAATGCCCTGATGCGGAAGATACGGAACAACCTATATACTGGCGAAACAGGGAGAGCCCTAAGAACAAGAATCAGAGAACATTTAATAAAACCTAACTCTACTTTCTGTAAACACCTCTCTTTACATAATCACACTTTTGATATTGAAAACAACGTGACACTATTACATAAACAGAATAAAGGTCACAAACTTGAACTCCTAGAGAGCTATGAAGTAGATAAATTTATAAAAAAATAACACACAACTTGAGTGCCTTAATAACCAGGTTTTTCTTTCAAAAACACTCTTATATAATTGTCTTAACAACTCATTTCCCCAAAATACTGAGGATCAGTGTACGTAGCCGTACACACTGATCGCAGATTTTGGGGTCCCTTTCCAATCCCTAAAAATTTTCAATAATTTAGTCTCCAAATGTTACCTTATGTTACATTACTTTACCCCCTATTAACAATAATTAACTGGAAATTTTTTCCCGTTATAAATATTATCGTTTTTTAATTAAATTTTGAAAAATAATCCTTTCATAAACAGTTTATGTGGAGTTGGCTCGCTTATATAAAAATTCATTTACTTATTTATAGCTTTTGTCTCTCTATTGTTTCAATACATTTAACGCTTACAAAAATTTAATTAATTTTTCGAATATCCTTTCGAATTTTAACACATGCGCATTGGTTATTTTTATTTTTGTAAATCTGGTTTTCTCGAACAAATAAAAAGTGGTCTCTTGCATTTCAAGCATTTTATTTTATAACTTTTCACTGTAACGTCTGTATTGTAAATTTTATTTTATTTTAACGTGTTAATTTATAACTTTTTTAAAATTAAGTTTTACATTTATAATTTACATTAACAATTTTTATTTGATGTACCAAAATTTATAGCATGTTTTGAACCCCAACTTTGTATAATGGCAAGTAAATTAACTTTATTAGTAGTAATTTATAACAAGAAAATCGTGTTTTCATTAATTGTAGCGTTTCTGAAGATGACCTTGTGATGTCGAAACATGTAAAGCGGATTTTTATTAACAATAAAACTACGTAAGTACAAAAATTTCAATCATTGATATTTTTATAAATCAAATTTAAATTTCTTAAAATTACTGGTATAATGGATTTTATAATTAATGTTGATGTATTTGTTAATACTAGTTTTATTCCGTACAACTTTCCCATACTCACAGTGGCTGTTACTGATATTTCCCTGTACTTTTCGCACTTCATTTTATTCTTCTGGTACATTTGTTCGGTTTATACAGTCCTGGAATATTTTTATTAGATATTCGTATTATTTTTCCGGTCCTCATTTATTTAATTCTGCCGGTATACTTGTCGGCTTTAATTAGGAAAATTAAATTATTAATTAATTAGAAATTTAAAGAATGTTATTGATTATTTTTTAATTATAAGAAGTTGAAAAAATCCATTTTACCAGTTTTAAATAATAGATATTTTTTTGTACTTTCACTGGTTTATTTTGTTATATTTTTGTCTGACTAGCTTCGCCCTAAGGGCATCCTCAGAGACTCTACAGAAATATCGATCTTTAACATTAGCAAAAAACATTATCAAACATTAATTCAACTAATACATCGTAACAAAGAATAGATTAACTTACAAAAGTCCTTACTTGTTTCAAATTTAAAATACAATCAAAACTTGAAACACATTGTAGTTTGTTCAATAAAACATCTTGGTAAATAACATTTAATTCCGAAATTACATGAAAAAATCTTTAAAAATCTTAAACAGCACGTTACATTTTAAAAGTGGTAGAGAGAAAAACAGGAATTCTAAAAAACTACCAAAAATCATTGGTTTTTATGTTTTTGAATTTAAATTTGAAATTTAGGGACTGATTAGATTATTTTATTATATTAAAAATGAAATTGAAAAATGAATTTGTTTGATATTAATAAATTTGTGTAATAAAAACATTGTAAACAATGTGCGTTATGAACTACTTAAAGGATAAGAAAAAAACAATTATTTCATATTCAAAATTAATAGTCACAAATGCAGATAAAAACGCAGGACTTGTTATTTTACAGAAACCTTTATACATTACAAAAACTTTACAATTTTTTAATGACAATAATTTTATAGAAATAAAGAAAAACCCTACTCTTGCATTCCATAACAAAATTAAAAAAGTTGTCAAATCAGCATAAGATTTTCTTGTACAACAAAACATAGCTATATTTAATTTTGTACCAATGAACCCAATAGTTTACTACGTAGACCGATTGTTTCTTCAGTTGATTCAAGTACTTACAAAATGGGTAAAAAGTGCGGTAAATCCTAGGTAGGCTTGTGCTATTTGTTCTGACGTACTCAGGGTTCCTATCTTATGGCCTGAATCAGGATCGACACTGTAGTTTTACTGCTCCTTCACGAGGTGCCCCTGTACCAAAAGTGTCGGATCTAGACTTGCCAGTCGTTAAACAGGCCTCCCGCCCGGCTGTCGTCGCGTGGCTTAGGGCTTGCACGGGAGTTAACGTGGCCGGGGACGACTGATATAGTCGAACCCGTTATACCATGCATGCCTATTGTTTGTGGACCTGTTCCACGGGCAGGGCATGCGGGGGATCTTGGCTTAATTGCCTGGGTCGAGAGGAGACAACCTCATTAAAAACCCCAAAGTGAATGTGGAACAGCTTATGCAGAACACTTTAGGCTGTCGCCTGACGGTTTAGTCATCCGGGAAGTGATGGCTGTTAATAAGCGGACTCTGGAGACCTGCCGACCTTCAGTTTCAATAGGCTTATCGGGGTATGGGAGCACTGCCTCGATGGACTACCCTTTCTACCCTACTCGTGGGATTTGTATGGAGACACCCAGTATTAATAAAACCCTAAACGAGGGGGGGATAAACCTCGATCCTGAAAAGGAAACAAACAAGATGGAGGATAATCCTCCATCACAGTCGACACTTGTGGCAGCCGGATCGTCCGCGCCCAAGATAAGTTCTTCCTCTCTTGAAGAAGTTCTGCACTCTAAAGGGGAGGAAAATGAAGAGGAAGCTGTCAAGGTACTAGACAGTGGAACTCTAAAACAAAAACGCCTGAGGCTGCCAGGGTCTTCTAAAAGGAACTTGCGCAAGCTTATGGGGAGCGGAGTGCCTTATGAGACCGCCCTCAAGCAGGTGCTTGACAAATTTAAGACTCCATCGGAGGAGAGTGCGATGACCTCTAAGCCTTTGGCCAAGAGGGTGCACTCTGATGGGTCCACGCTTGAGCAACTGGCTAAAAAGCCCAAGCCGGCTGAGACCCAACCGACGGAACCCATAGCTGGCTCAGAGAAGAAGCTAAACTACAAAGCTGCTGTGAGCGGTATCAGGGTTGGATTAATCCACCCAGACTATCCCGCCCAACAGTTTAACGTAGAACAGGTGAGGTTGCTACGGAGGGAGGTTATTTCAGCCGTAGACAACATTAAAAAAGTGGGTGTGCGAACGCAAGTTCGGTTTGAAAGCTGTGCGATGTGTTCAGGTTGGCTTTTGGTCACCTGCGCCGATGCCTGCTCGAAGAACTGGCTTGTGAATACAGCCAAAAACCTTCATCCATGGGAGGGTGCCCAGATTAAGGCGGTCGTGGGGAGTGATATTCCCAGGCCGCACGTCTGCGTAGCATTTATTCCAGACGATGTAGTTAGTGTTCCTCTCACCAAAGAGACGGTGTTAACCCGATTGGAGGTGATGAACAACTCACTCCATACATCCGAATGGACGGTTTTAAATACCACCAGATCTGGACCGGGGCATACTTGGACCTTCGCGGTTGATGAAGTGTCTGTCAAGGCCCTGGAAGAACTGTGCTGGCGGCCGTACTTCGGTTTTGGAAGAATTCAGTTTCGACTGAAAGGAAAGGGAGTGGGGAATCCCACACCAACCGTGGAGAAGACGGAGGCTGTGACAGTCGCCCCGTCGACATCATCAGCCCCCGCAGCAACCAGCACTAACTGTGGAAAGATTTCCGCACCCGCCGGGATATCTAGCAGGGGGCGTTATACAGGTACTCGTTCAGCACCAAGGGAGAGTGGAGGAAGAGGAAAGTTTTTTACTCCTGCCCGAGGCTCTAGAGAGCGCTGGAATGAGGGGCCAGTGCGATGGCCGCTCCATCCCAAGCGGTAGTAAGTAGGTACTGTACTCAGCTCAATGGTTAAGTCCATTAACTGTTTACAGTTAAACCTGTAAACGGCGGCTACGGCTGTCCTTGGCAGAATCTGGATGAGTGAGCGAATTGTTAGAATTGTCGGACTGTTAATAACGTTGCCGCCAAACTAACGATGGCAACACAGATCTAGTACAAGATGCAATACAAGATGTTGGCAGGTGCAAGATACAAATATTGGTTACGATTATTCTAACATGGAAGAAATTTTTAACCTGTTTGAACTTTTATGTCATCAAAATTGTACATGAAAAATCAAGATATAGTATGCAAAACATGGTTGTCTACTGCAGTAAAAGTAATGGAGGATGCTGCACGAGAAGAAATGGAATATGCCAACCAAAATGTCAGTGACGATGTTCCATTAATCAGTGATTGCTATAGATATATAGCAACTACTATAGATATAATACTAGATACATAGAGTTACACGATTGGGGACACAGGATCCCGAAGGAATTCCTGAAACCGCTTTCAACGAGAAGCATCGGGGCAATTCGCGCCGCTAGGATGATTACGAATCAATTACTTCGTAATCATCAAACGAAAAGTTTAATTGTAGTTAAAGTTATAATTATAGTTGTTTCTTAATTATTTTAACATTAATTATTTCATTCGTTTTACATTCAATGTTAACTTTTGTGCGTAAATAATTTTTTTAAAAACAAACCAACCCCCGTGTTTATTGTAATTATAGATATAATACAGACTAGAGATGGGGGGCCTGCAGCCTTCGTTAAATTCTTATGCGGCCTTCATGAAAAGCTAACTCATGTAGGTTACAAAAATTAATAAAGAACGATTTGATTTGTAAGTTTCAATGAAAATTGATTATATCATATATTTCAAATGTTAAAGCTATAACACTAAAATTATTTGTAACATGCTTGCAGGCTTGGATAATTCTGCAATATACAAGTTGATTTTTATATTGTAACAAATTTGATTGAAGGTCTTTCATTATCCCAAGTTTAAGTATTGTCGTAAACAGAAAAATAGGACAGTATTCATTTTCTAATGTAAACTGATCCATGATAATTCAATTTTGAACAAATCAGCCATAAATGTAAAGTTAAATTCAAGCAACTAAATCTTATTGAAAAAAGATTACTTGATTTTTAGACTTGTTCATTTTTTCTTTGTCCGCGACAGTACTTTGTATCTATAATGTATTAATAAATTATACCCGACATGATCCTAAATATTAGACCATAATATTGGTTGCCTATCGCAATGTGTACCGATATCGTAATGATTATTTTAAATTTAGTAACAAGTTTTTTTCTGTTAGTTAAATGGTAATAGACATATTTTTGAAAATGTGAAAAATCGTTTCCGTCCATCATATCTTTAGATACTAGGGTCAAATGTTTCGCGATAAACTGCGATGTATATTTTATTTTCAGTAAAATGAGGGTACATTAAATATGAATAATACTATTAAATAAAAATCTAAAACTTGCTTCTTTATGTTTTGGTATGATACAGTCGTTGGCAGTATTTTTTCTAAAGATGTTAAATTCAAGTATATTGTGATTAGTGTTTCGATGGATTTCTAGATCAAGAAAATTTAATTTGTTGTTATGTTCTACCACGGTAGTGTATTCAAGGCTACTTAAATTGTTGAATAAATTTTTCAAACCAACTAGCTGGGCATTATTACCATTATACAGGCTGATTCAAAAAACCGCTGAGAGACTTCTAGAGTAGATAATATATGAAAAATTAAGATGAATAGTCTTAATATACAAAGTTTTGTAAGAGATCAATTGATAGATAATTGATCACTTTACACGAAAATACTGCCCGCTTGACAAAATTAGCAGTGGCGCTCGTGAAGATCGACTGCTTAGGCGGAAGGCTACCAGGGGTCGATTTCAAATAACAGGGTTAATTGCTGTGGATTGGACGCATCACGCATTTCTGTACTCGCATCGGCATCGGCGAGTACAACAGTAATCGGCATCGTTTAGAATCGGTATCGGCGAGTATACATCGGAGAGATTTTGTTTATGCTGAAGGAATGTACAAGGTGTGTCACGACGAGATGAGTCAAACTGCTGGCACTATTTTTATCAAAATTATTTATTTACGATATAATGTTCGCTTTATTATTGAAACGATTCGTCGCAAACCTCCGCACCATCATTTTCTAGTGTGATTCGTTGGTGTGGTCTTCTTTTCCCTCGCTTTTCATTGACAAATGACCACATCGCTCTACTTTTATCTGATGAGTTTTTAATTTTATCTAGGTTGTATAATTTTTTTGCGTCGTTAAGACGTTGACGATAGTTTCTTCTTTGTCGTTTATATAAATAATTCATTAGCTTCGGCGGTGTTTATATTTTTTGTTGTCCAATGGAGATTTTTGAGTGATACACTCACCTGTTTTATTCATGTTTTTTTTTTGGTTTACATTGTTATATATTCCTTGTGGGACACGCGTCGTTATATATTGTAATTAATGTCTTGTGAAACCAGTTGAATTTATCTTGTACAGTAATTGATGGGTTATGCAGGATGTATCTGAATGACTGCAACAAACTTCAAGGATGATTCTTTAGTGAATTTTAAGGGTACTTTAATATATGAACCATGGGCGACTTCGGCCTCCCTGGGAGCTACGCCCCTCCAAAAATGGCGGAAAATTTTGGTTTAATTTTTTTTTCTCAAAAACCATAAACGCTAGGAAAATGAAATTTAGGGAATATGTTTAACTCATAATAGGGCACGTTTTGATACTATTTGTACTTTCAATCTACCCTTCTAAACTACTAAACGTAACCACCCCCGTTCAATTTATGCCTAGATTTTTTTTTATGAAGATGATAAATACATTGGAAAAATTTCAGTTAGATAGATAAAACTATTTTAAAACTTTTTTGTCTCTCTGATGTTCTTCTAAAAATTAATAATTTCTGAGAAAAAAAATAATTAAGCAAACACTAACTGTTAAGCTGTAGTTAATCGGTTGTTAATCGAAAGTTGGAATGAATTTTTAATGAAAAAATCTTAGTAGGCTTTGCAATCTTTGTTAGAAATATTTTTGACGTTTAAATATCAGTGGTTTTCTTACTTTATTATTGTTTTATTTAAAATTTTGAAACGTCGAGTGAACGAGCGTAAATGCGATAGAACTTTATTCAAAAATTAATTTGCAAAATAATAATAATAGTAAGAAAAACAGCAGTGTTTGCTTTACTATTTTCTTTCTCAAAAATTAATCGTTTTTGGAAAAATTTTAGAGAGACTTTTATATATTGTTGTTTTATATATTGTTGGCAATAATGAAAATCATGGAAAAAATGTTTTAAACACAACGATTGTTTACACCATGCACAAGTTATAACAGCTTTATCTCCACAGATATCGCACGTAGGTTTTTCATTGGAAAAGCAAACCTCCACGGGATTTTCAAACCGTTCTGGTGTCTCCTCTACATATCCAGATGCAAACCAGTCGTATTTAAAAACATTAATAAATCGTGGGGAAGACAACTGGTTAAGCGTTAAGGATTGCAATTGTAAAATATGTTGTCCCTGTGGGTATAGGCAAATATTTAAACTTAACATCCGATGGAGTTACTTCACTAATAATTTCAGGGCAGTGGCCACTCCAAGAATCCAGTAATAGTAGTGATTTGGGTCCGGTGTTTGGGAAATAGACATTTTGTAGCCAATTGTTCATATGAGCAGAAGTCAGTTTACCAGACTTTGACGGCAAAACGAATATGTTATCTGCTTTGAACATTGTATTTATTACCCTCGGCGCAAACGTACCAGAGGATTCTTTTAAAACAATGAAAAGAGGAGAAAGTAGCTTTTCATTTGCAGATATGATGGGTTGAATTGTGTAGCTATGTGATGTCGATGACACTGACTGGACGCTTTCCACGGTTTTAACCCCCAAAACCCCTTTTAAATAAAAATAAATTAAAAAAAAACTAAATTAACAATGTAGAATACAATTTGTCATACTTAACCATTTTTTTTCAGTTGCTTTTTAACTCATTATTAATAAATATTTATATAATTATCCTAACTTTTGTGTTATTTAAATAGAATAAGGATAAAAAAGCTTTTTCTGTAGGAGTATGAAAGTTATTAGCGAAAATATATTTTCTACCCCAAACTTCTAACCCTTGTAAGTTCTTACAATAGTACTACCTAACGTATAAAAAAATCATCGTGGTAAATTGCACCAAAATCGACAAACAATTTTCGCAAAAAAAAATAATTTTTGGGGTGGTTAGGGTAGTTAACCCCAGCCACCCCTTAATGTCGTATAGGGTTTATTTTACTGCGTAAATCTTAATTTACATCTAATTAATGGTTTTCTTCAAAATATTGTTCAACAGTGTAACAGTTTATCACATTATTCTTAAGGAAAGGGGTTATCTATCATACCCCGTAACTTTGCAGGGGATGGTCAGAGGCAAATAAGAAAAAACACGTCATTAATATTTTTAAACGTACTATAAGGACACATAATATCGCCAAAATCGACAGGGTAGTTTTTAAAATATTCCAAAAAACTAGGGGTAGTTTACCCCCTGAAGCCCTCAGATATATGTGTGATATATCAATGGAAAGCTCTTTGAAAATGAATATCAGTTTACATTTACCACATTTCGATAGCTATTTTCGTTTTCAGCCTATAAGCGAATATATATATTTCGCCCCGATTTCCAACCCTTATAACTCGCCCCAGGGGCTTTATTAGCACGTATAAAAAAATACGTAAACCTTATTTTTGGCCATACTATCGCTGTACCAAATTTCAACAAAATCGGTGAGGGACAGTTCTGATACTTCCCTTGTCAGTATATGAAATATAGTCTTTTAAACAAATTTCTTAAAAAGATTCAATGCAGTTGGTGTCCTCTTATAAAACCAGTTCATACACCTACTTAAAAAATTTGGCGTCTGCAAATCGGTACCTACCGACGAATAGTCTCAACAATTCGGTATTATTCTTGAAGAACATATTATCGATTTTTCTCTATGCAAGAAATACTAAAATATATGCAGCTTATTTTAGGTTTTTCGTAGCAATAAGTTAGTAATATGTTAGGGCGCGTATAGTAAAATTTAATTTTTATGAATGGCGACACATAAGTCACCCTGCCATCTAGGCATCATGACCACGAACTAAATTCTTTGGATAACTATATACAGGATGATTCACATAAGAACCGACACAGAGCAAGGACATGTAGAGGACAATGAATTAAGATGATTTAACGCAACTTACCTCTATACCAAGTTGTATCCCTGAGGAGTTATAGGCCTTCAAAGTTGAGTGTTAAATTTTTAAAACATTCAATATATTCGTAATACAGTAAGCTAGAAATACCAAATTTGGTATACGTTATGAGTGTACCAAGGGTATTAATTGGTAGTAAATTGAGATCAATTGAGGCATTTCTAATGGTTAATTATGGGTGATGGTACCCTAAATTTTGACAGACTTTTTTAACCGTTTGGCGGATTTAATACAATATTACCTTATTTCATGTGGAATTTAATTCTAAAACTTTTTTTACTCTTATTATTTTTTAAAACACTTTGTCGTTTTCATAAAAAACTCAAATAACTAAAGACACGTATTTCGTTAATGTTATTTAAAATAAACGAAAATTCAGTAGTCGGCTATGAAATTGTACGTCAAACTTGACAAATAGGTTATAAAGTTATTTGCGTTATTTGATTTTTTAGTTATTGCTTACTGTTTGTTTTGAAAATGTGCGGAAAATTTTCATTTAGCGAACAAGTGGACATGTTGTTAGTGCTAGGTTTCTGTGAAGGAAACTGCAGAAGGAGTGTTGAAGAATATCGGAGAAGATATCCTAATCGCTTGATCCCCCATAGAGAAACATTTTCCAATGTTGAAAGACGGGCTCGAGAAACGGGCAAGTTTTTCAGTAATACTCGGGAGGGTGTTAGTGCGATTACGGCCCAAGACGAAGAACTTGTTTTAAACATAGTTGAAGGTGAACCAAGAACAAGTACAAGAAATCTACGCCGACAAACTGGCACATCGCAAAGTTCTATACACCGACTTCTCATAGGCAACCTACTTCACCCATATCACATTCAAAAGGTACAGGAGTTGTTGCCTGAAGATTTACTTAAGCGAGTAACTTTCTGTCGACTTATTTTACCTGAAAATATTCATTTTCAAAAGAAAATTCTCTTCACCGACGAGGCTTGTTTTACCCGCAGAGGCATTACAAACTTACATAATTACCATCAATATTCTGATGTAAACCCACATTTATTAGTTCCACGTCACTTCCAACGCGAGTTTAAAATAAATGTTTGGATTGGTATTATTGACTGGTACCTAATTGGTCCAGTTATTTTACCAAATAGATTAAATGGCGAAAATTATTTGGAATTTCTCCAAAACACTCTGCCAGATTTGTTTGACGAGGTGTCACTGCACCTCAGGCGGGAACACTGGTTCATGCATGTTGGAGCACCGCCTCATTTTAATATTATTGTGAGGGATTTTTTGAATCGCCAGTATCCAAATAAATGGATAGGACGTGGAAATAATTGCCCACTAGTTTGGCCCCCGAGGTCACCAGACTTAAATAAATGTGATTATTTTCTTTGGGGAATGCTAAAAGAATCTGTATATTCTTCTTCAGTTGCGTCACAAGCAGAATTGTGGCATCGCATTACGGAAAAATGTAATAGCATAAGGAATAATCATCAATTATTAGAAAGAGTGGATTTCAACTTTCGCCGAAGAATAAATTTATGCTTGAGAGAAAAGATAAAGAGAAATTGATAAAAGGTGTTTAGTTGTTTGAGTTTTTTACGTAAACGACAAGGCTTTATAACCTATTTGTCAAGCTTGACGTACAATTTCATAGCCGACTACTGAATTTTCGCTTATTTTAAGTAACATTAACGAAATACGTGTCTTTAGTTATTTGAGTTTTTTATGAAAACGACAAAGTTTTTAAAAAAATAATAACAGTAAAAAAAATTTTAGAATTAAATCCCTCATGAAATGAGGTAATAATGTATTAAATCCGCCAAACGGTTAAAAAAGTCTGTCAAAATTTAGGGTACCATCACCCATAATCAACCCTTTGAAATGCCTCAATTGATCTCAATTTACTACCAATTAATACCCTTGGTACACTCATAACGTATACCAAATTTGGTATTTCTAGCTTACTGTATTACGAATATATTGAATGTTTTAAAAATTTAACACTCAACTTTGAAGGCCTATAACTCCTCAGGGATACAACTTAGTATAGAGGTAAGTTGCATTAAATCATCTTCATTTATTGTCCTCTACATGTCCCTGCTGTGTGTCGGTTCTTATGTGAATCACCCTGTATATTTATAAACAAAGGTTGTAGGTTTAATTTATTTGGAGATTTCTTTTTTATCCTTCTAGCGATATCTGCTTTGGAACAGCTGGACTTATGGTAGTTGCAAATCATGGCGATCTCCAATTTGATTAATGTTGCTGTTGGATAAAAGATGGCCGTATTTCTAATAAAATTAATGCCAACCAATACTACCTATTCTATAATTGTAAATTTCTCCAATTACAATACTGAATAAACAATGATAAGTACATATTATATCAAACAATCATTTTGGGAATTCTAACATTCTTTATTTTAATTACACTATTATTACTGGACAAAATTCTAAAACTCAAAAATAATTTAGAAAGTATTTTTAGATAAAAAAGTTTTAATATCACCTAGCACATAAAAAAATTTAAGATGCTTAACAAATTTAAATCGAAATTAAAATAGATCTACTTTTCTTGATACAGTAAAAACATTAATCTATAATTACCGTAAAATTTTTAAGAATTCAATCTATTTCCTTTTTTATTTATATAAAATTGCCTAAAAAACGTTTATTATAACACTCTAAACAGTGGTATATACGCATTAATAACTGCATCATAATATTTATAAATTCATGTTCATATGATTATAAAGGAGATTATTTCAATTTACTTATAAATCCAGTCTTTAATCGTAACAATTTCAGAATAAAAAATCTTAAATAATTATCACAGAATAACAACTAGCTATTTTAGGAAAATATTGCGCTATCAAAAACGTTTAAATTCAATAACAAAAGCTTTCAAAATTGCAGGGGTGCAAGACAAGAATACACACACCTTAAGCTTATTTTTTAAAAATCTAAATAATATTCTTTTAGGCCACATTTTTTTAATTTCATCATTTTCATTTTTGTGCTTACTTTATGAAAACACCCAAACAAAAAAATGCCCAAAATTATTTGTCTCATCAAAGTCTTTTTTGGGTGCCGTCGATATGTTTTCAATCGATGATTTAAAACAGCCAAAAAATATACAGTTTCTTTATTACATCTTGATTTTTAATTCTTATATTTTAATATTTCATTAAAACGTATTATTCTTTTTATATTAAATCGTATTTAAAGCGCCGTTCGTTCGTCGTAAACGATAACGGCTTCGTTGTCAACCAAAGAATCGGTATCTTTGTGTAAAAATTGACTTCGCGACTTACTTAATGCGATTATCGCCGCCTCATCGTTTCGCATACGATTCTTTCGTTTTTTGCTAAAATTCACTTTTGCGTATAAATCGGTTAGATCGTCTTCCGTTGATAATGGACGCGGTTTCGAACGAACCCAAGCAGGCAAACTGCGTGTTTTTAATGTTGTCGAACCACCACCAATTTGGCATTCTTCATCTTTGGTACTAACTTCATCCAAAACTAATTACAAAAAAAATCGAAATAATCATTTCAAAATTCACTTTTTATTAATCAAAAATCTTACCACTGCTTGAAGCATATTGAGTTCCTTGCGGTGAAAACTCTGATATTTCCGGAAGTGGTAATTGTCTAGAATGACCACTGTCTCCGTTGGGAATCAACAAACCAATTGGTTGGCTGACTGGTCTTGGTTTTCTTTGGTTGCTTGAAGGTTGAGGCACCTAAATAAAAAAAATTTAATTAATAAAATCGATGTCGTAGGACAGCCTTTTTTACCGGTACAGAGTTTCCGGGATGACTAGAACTACGTGGAACAACAACCGGACATCCGGAACATTGAGTGCAATGCGGTCCACCTGCTACAGCATTGGGGCCGTTTTGAAACCACTGTCCACCTTGCGTACTCGAGCAGGCGACTAGGCGGTTAGTATAACCCCAAGAACAACCTTTTTGCTCTACAAAAACGGCCGATTGACTGGGGTATGATGGTTGCTGGCCGATTGATTGCTGATTTGGGACTCCAACATCAGTTCTTCTCAAACCTGCAATTCAAAATTATTAAAAAAAGTTTAACGTCGTTTCAAGAATCTAAGAGTTCGCATAATCCAATTTAGAGATTATTTATTTGTATTCTTGTAGCAGAAATAAATAATGTTGTGATATTTTGGAGAGCACAGTCGGCGAAATTTTGCCAGTGGTCTCCAAAATGGTTACATTGGGTGATTTAAATATCAATTGTCTGCAATTAGAAACTCGTGCATCACGTAGTTTAGTGGATTTTAAGGAGGCCTTCAGTCTTTCTCAAGTAATTTCCACCCCCACAAGAGTTACATCGTCATCATTAACATTGCTTGACATTATGATGATATCAGACCCTGAATCAGTAATCGATGTAGGTATTGTATCTTCGGATGGGCTATCGGATCATGAAGTAATATTCTGTACACTACACATTGATGTGACCATTAAATGTCTACAATTAAGCACGTTCAGGAACTACAAAGAGTTTGATTATCAATCATTTTGCAGTGATCTTTACGCGATTCCTGTTTTTGAGATTTTTGATATACTTAACGTCATTTTTGACAAATAGTATTTTACAAGTAATGCAGTGTCATGCTCCGATGGTCACGAAAAAGTTTACAAATAAATAAAATCTGTGGATTACTGACATTATTAAAATAATGCAAGATTTACGTGATAAAGCGCACAAACGTTTCTTAAACACAAAAACTAAAGGGCATTATGAATACTACAAAGATCTCTGCAATTATGTAAATCAATCAATTCGTAAGGAAAAAAAGCATATTTCCAGCATCACCTTAACCAAAATATAAAAAATCCATGGAAAGCTTTGAATAATTTAGGTGTAATCCAAAGGACAAAAAATTAACTACCGGTGAACTTACAAAATCCCGATGATATCAATAAATATTTCTTACAAGCTTCACTTCCTGTGCATCATGTACATCCTAACACCCACGGTGTGATATCTTATAGGTATAAAATAAAGACGGAATTTTAGTCGGTAACACAATCGACTAGATGGCGCTACATACGCAACTTGCAAACTACGTTACCAACACAGAGTCAAAGTACATTAACTGACAGGCGCCATTTTTGCTTTGTTGTCACCGATTTTTGCGTTATTTTATATATTTTATTTGACTTTAGTTTAGTGCGTTTAGTGTATTGTATAGTTTTTAGTGCTCGTTTCGTTTAGTTTAGTGTATCGTTTAGTTAAGTGTTCCGTTCCGTATTGTATAGTTTAGTGATTAATTGACATTTTTATTCTATATTTTACAATGCGGAAAGGTAATACACTGTTGGAAATAATTCACGAGCACGCCCTGTATAATCTGAACGCGTGTGTCTAGCGCAACAAAATTTGGTATGGAAGTAGTACTAAAGTGGTGTAACTTACTCTCACATGGAGAGCGGCACAACTCTGCTGGGAGGAGAAACATCAATAGCGAGAGTTTCCCCCGTGAGCTTCGCGTACCATCGCTACACGACGTGGCATGGAGTCTATAAGTCGATGTATTGTAGCGAGTGGGATGGCCAACCATGCCACCTCAACTCGCCTCCATAGCTCCTCAACGTTAGCCGAGGAAGCCGGATAACGTAGAAGTCTCCGACTAGTCATGTCCCAAACATGTTCGATCGGATTCAGATGCGGAAACCGAGCTAGCCCTGGAAGCATTCTTATACGGTGCTCTTCCCCAAAGATCTGTACAACACGCCCGATGTGCTGTCGTACGTTGTCGTGCATGTAGCAAACCTGGGAGCCGCCGAACGTAGGGAAGCACAACGGACCGTAGCACCTCATCTACGTATCGTTGACCCGTCATGGTCTGCTATACACGCAGCAGACGTGTACGTCCACCATATGTAATCGCACCCCATACCATAATGCTCGGTTGTCGGTGGATAGGGCGCTCTTGCACACACTGCTCGAGTAGACGATCACCACGGGTCCGACGAACTAAAATTCGCGCATCACCGGTGCTCAATTCGAATCTTGATTCGTCGGAAAACAAAATGTCCCTCTACTCGGCAACCTACTAACGGCTAGCGTCGACCCACTCGTGACGTATGCTGCGGTGCTGGAGTGTTACTGGAATCCGCTGCATCGCACGACGCGCGCGCAATCCACTACTTACCAAACGGCACCGTACAGCTCGTGTAGTGAATGCGCCTTCCTTTGCCGATGGCCAAACAGCTCCAAGTTGCCTTGAGGAAGACACACACGACGCTAAAGCGCTGAGCATAAGAGCGCGATCCTCGTGTGCTGGGGACGCGCAGGGTCGTCCCGGCCGCGGCTGAAGGTACCTATGTCCTACCTCAGACCATTCTCGCCATGCCCGTTGCACTGCCGATAACGATCGCTCGAGACGATGCGCAATTTCACAGAACGATACACCCTCAATGTGCATACCCGCAAACATTCCTCGCTCAAACTCGCTTAAGTAACGCGATCGCCCATCCATTGCGCACAGAGTACGATAACAATGTGGTCCCTCACACCACACTAAAAACCACCGGTATTTTCCATCCACTTCGGTCTCCATAGCGACGGAATGTTCCACTTGGAAGGGCGGCTCAGTCAACAATATCGCGACGGAACAACTCGAAACTCCCTGAATAAACTCGTCTACAGTAAACCTTTGTGCTCCGCAAATATTATGGATTTATCTTCACGCGTTCAGATTATATAGGGTGTGCTCGTGAATTATTTCCAACAGTGTATACAGTAATTTAATTAATAAAGTAATAATAAAGGGTTTTGTGCTTTTTTCAGTTTTATTTCTAGAACAATGCCTGGTTATGTTCCCTGTTCTATTAAGGAATGCTTGTCAGGTCTACTAGACATCGATTTCCAAACCCTCATAAACAAGCAGAACGATTTAAGAAATGGATTAATGTTTGTGGCATTGAGTCTCTACTTGAATTGGATCCAGATAAAGTATTTCGTAACCGCAGGGTATGTCATGTACATTTCCAGGATAGCGATTTTACTGCAAATTAATTTATATCGAGAGATTCAATACCATCGTTAAGATTACCAAAACCATTAGATGATATTTTTTGTCATGGTAAGCAATACTTATTAAGAAATAATACAATTACAATTTTCGCCTTGATACATAATAGTATATTCCATTAGGTGTCTTTCATTAAATAGTTTTAATATTTTATTTTGCTTAATTTGCAGCACCATCAACTAGCAGCTTTTCACCGCTAATTTCATTACCTATGTCAACAGGTACCAAAAATATTTCAGGTAATTCATATTTCATTACATATATGTGTTAAACCATTTGCTTATACCTGTTTATATTGTTGTAGAAATATGTACAGCTGAACCCATGTCACTTGAAAACAAAATCCAGGAGGTTAAACCTCAGAATAAAAGACGCAAGATAAGTAAGTAAATCAGGCATGTCAAACTCATATGATATTACGGGCTACATAATTTATTTTGTTAAGTTGGGGCCGCTTGTTTAACATGTCTGAAGTAAATTATAAGACAGCTCTATCTTTTTTTATGTATTGCATTAACGTTTTTATTCTATTTCAATTAATCAATTTGTATATATTTTTCTATCAATTTTTATCACAATTGAATTTAATTATTGAAATAGAACAATTATGTACTTGTATTAGATATATCCTTTCTTTAAATCATTTTACATATTTCCTATCAATTATATTATACATTAATAACATTATTGGAATAAATGAATTTTACTACAAAAGATTTTTTTTTACTTTACCTATGTTTTTATTGTTACAGTGGGCCGCCCACTTTTATCTAGAAAGCAACATTATGGTGATGCAAAGTTATTGGTGACTTTGAAAAACTTAAAACGACAAAATTTTGCTATTCTTAACCGAAATTTAAATTTAAAACAACGCTTGCGCAAAGCAGAAGAAATGTTTTACAACAATCCATTAAAGGCGTTTGAGGGTTTAAATCCCTTACAATTAAATTTTTGTAAAACACAATTACGGTTATCAAAATATAAACCGAGAGGACGACGATACACTATTGAGGAGAAGTTGTTTTGCCTGTCATTGTACAAACAGTCAGGTAGAAGCTTTTTTAGCTTCTACCTGACTTCTTGAGTGCCTTTTTTTCCTTGCCATCACGAGACACCATCACCAAACTACTCCAGTCGATACCAATTGAAACAGGATTAAACGATGCAGTATTTAAAAATTTGGAATCTACTGTTATAAAAATTAAAGTACAAGAACGAGTATCAATATTAATGTTTGATGAGGTTTTTTTAGATGCCAATATCAGCTATAATACAAGAGCAGATGCTTTTGTTGGTTTGGAAAATCTTGGCTATAAGAAGTCCAACAAAATTGCTGATAGGGCACTTGTATTTATGATACAAGGTATTGTAAAAAAATGGAAACAGCCAATAGCCTACATGTTCTCTAGTGGTGGTGTTAATAGCGACGCTCTTGATAACTGATAGTGGATATAGTGGAGCGGTTGCAGGAATGTGGCCTTGATATACTTGCTACTGTCTGTGATCAAGGAGCATCTTGATCAGGGAGCACTAAATTTACTAGTAAACGGCACTAAAAACCAGTTACATAATGATGTCCCATGTTGACCCATGTTTTTTGGGTCAACAACAAAAGAGTAGTGGTTTTATATGATCCACCACATCTTCTGAAGGGAATTTGGAATCAATTATTAAAAAAGAAATTGATATGGCACAAAAACAATGAGACAATAACCGCAGTTTGGAGCCACGTCAAAATTGCTTATTATATAGACGTAATGAGCGGTGAACTTCGTGCTTTACGAAAAATCACTGAACAACATGTAATGGAGGATAAACTGAAGAAAATGAAAGTATCATATTGTAGTCAAATTTTCAGTNCCGGTTTGTCCTATGTAATACCTATCGCAGTCACCACAGTTTATTCGATACACTCCGCTCGATTCGTCAATTCCAAATTTATGTTTAGTATTATTTATTAATTGTCCGAGTTTTATACCGGAAGTAAAAGCATGGATTATGTTATATTGTTCAAGGTTATTTTTAAATTTAAATTGAAGTAAAGGTTCAAAGGGGACAGTAATGTAATGTTTATGTAACTTATGGTGAGGATAGATCATTTTGTTAATTAAAGATTTATGTACCTTATTATAAAAATTTTGTATATCGTTTAAATTATAACCATTGTTAAGACCTATTTTAATTATTCTCATAAGTTCGTTTTTATAATTACTATCATCAAGAGGCACATTAAAAAGTCTATTAAAGTAAAATCTAAAGGCGGCTTCTTTATGCTGAAGGCAGGTGAAAGTTGCAATAAATTGGTTGGTTGGTTTGCAATAAATTTTAAAATCGAGTTTATTTTTGTTAAGGTTTTTGGTAATTTGGAGGTCTAAAAAATTTAAAGAGTGATGTTTTTCTAACATTTACCTAACATTACCTTAAAAGGCATGTTAGCTGTTTGGGATGCACTTGAGAAAAAAACAATAAATTATATGATACCCAGGCAATTAAACCAAGACCCACTGGAAAATCTGTTTGGGCAGATACGGCCGATGAGGGGGAGGAACATTAATCCAACGTGTCAGGGGTTTGGAGAATCCTTTAAGTCACTTCTTGTGAGGAAAATGTTTACCCCCGATGTATTAGGAGGAAATTGTGAAAGTGATTATAGTTCCATTTTATTAAAACCCCCAATTTTTTTAAATAGTTGTAAGGGAGGTGATTTATTTGAGGAGGGAGATTGGCAGCTTCCTCCTATAGATACTAATTTAAATAACATCCAAACAATTGTTTTTAATTACGTAGCTGGTTATGTAGCGCGGAAAACATGTAGTAAATTTAGGTGCAAATTCTGCATATCCCATATTATCGATAAAAATCCAAATAGGGCAAGTAAGGATAATGTTTTTATTACTCACAAGCAGTATGAAAATTGTAAATTAACATTTTGTGTTCCAACTTTTTTGAAAGCGATGAGAAATGCTTATAGCATAATTAATCATGTGTTGGATAATGACTTTCAAAGAAATCATGTTTTAAAATATATTAAACATTTAATTATACATAATGTAAACTTTACATTTATTTGTCACCGAGAAGATATTATTAATTTTATCTTAAATATCTTTATTAAATTAATTTTGTTTAATTTTTGTAAACGAGTAAACCATATTTTAAAAGGTGAAATTACCAAAGTAAGCTCTAAGAATATTGTAGTTGTGGAAGCAAATCGCTATTTTTTAAAAAGAAAAAAATAAATTTGTGTAATGTACCATTGTGTTTTATTTATCAATCATGTTAAAAAGTCAACATGTGGATTACAATTAATAACTACAGTGATTATTTTGAAAATGTGTTAAGTTTATTTTCTAAATAAATAGAAATGATGATGAATTTTTACTTTTAAATTTGAAAATAATTAATCATCATTTTTAAATTTATTTCGAAAATGCCCTTTGCCAGTTTCATAATAGTCTGATAGTATATACGAATACATCATATATACATTTAAATTTCGCGGTTTTTTAAAATTACTTGTAACACAATCCACAGAGAGGCGCTGCATTCTATTTGATTGGTAACATAGTAGGGAGTAATGCTTCTGTATAAGTATAATATAAATATTTTCTATGCTAACACCTACAGATACTATATGAGCTGTCAACGTCTCTTGAATGTTTTTAAGTTTCAATTGGTGTCTGAAGACCAGGTGATGATGACGATTAACTCGATTAAGTCGACCGCTACCGGCTGGGACGGGCTGAATACAAAGGCTGTGAAAATGTGTTGTCCTCATATTTTGCCGCAGCTAGTAAATATTATAAATACATGTATTGTTGATGGGAAATTTCTTATCGATTGGAAAAGGTCGTTGGTAATACCTGTACCAAAAAAATACAACGACCGAATCAGCATTCTCCCTGTTTTTGCTAAGGTGTGTGAAAAACTGTTGTGGCAACAAATGAATCAGTTTGTTTCGTGTGAGGATATTTTGTCTCAAGTAAAGTCGGGTTTTAGATCGGGGTTTAGCTGCACTACAGCACTTTTGTGTGTAGTGGATGATATTTTGAAGGCTGCAGATGACAATAATATAACTATCCTATGTCTTATAGACTACAGTAAAGCCTTTGATATGATCGATCATCAGCTGCTTTTTGCTATATTGTATCACAATGGGGTTGGACCTAAGGCATTCAATTTGCTTAGTGAATATGTTGCTGGGCGAGAGCAAGCCGTGAGCCTAGGTGGCAGTAGGTCAGATTTTCTGGTATCTACTTCTGGGTGTCCACAGGGGTCTATATTGTCACCACTGTTGTTTTCTATTTATGTTAGAAGCATATCAAACTGCTTAAAATACTCCAAATATCACTATTATGCTGATGACGCCCAGATTTATATATCGGGTAAGGAAACGGAGTTGGATGAGTTATGTGGTCGGCTTGAGAATGATTTGTCATCGATATTGGATTATTCCCAGCGACATGGACTACAAATTAACAGTAGCAAAACCGAGCTTATTGTATTTGGTCCGCGAAGGCTTAGAAATAGAGTAAAGGATAGGATTAAGATAACACTAAATGGAGATCGTTTAGAGGTAAAGGANTAAACCCGAATGATTATAGTTCTAGGTCTTTTGTTAGTTTGAGTGATAGTGCTAGTGTAAAACTAGAACTAACACTAGACCTAGAACTAGAAAAATTCGGGTTTAGCTAACTAGCGCCACCTACCACTATCACTAGAACTAACATTAGACCTAGAACTAGAAAGTTTCTGAACACGCACGGCTAAACCCGAATGTTTCTTAATTTTAGATGTAGTGTTAGTTCTAGTTTTACACTAGCACTATTACTATATAGAACTAATACTATTCCTAGAACTAGAATCATTTGGGTTTTGCCGCACATCTCTAAAGACGGCTAAACCCGAATGATTCTAGTTCTATAGTGTTAGTTCTAGTTTTACACTTGCACTGTCACTAGAACTAACACTAGACCTAGAACTAGAAACATTCGGGTTTCGCCGCATGTCTTTCAGTATGGCTAAACCCGAATGATTATAGTTCTAGGTCTTTTGTTAGTTTGAGTGATAGTGCTAGTGTAAAACTAGAACTAACACTAGACCTAGAACTAGAAAAATTCGGGTTTAGCTAACTAGCGCCACCTACCACTATCACTAGAACTAACATTAGACCTAGATCTAGAAACAGTCGTACTTAGCCGCACGTCTTTCAAGACGGCTAAACCTGAATGATTCTAGTACTAGGTCTTGTGTTAATTCTAGTAATAGTGCTAGTGCAAAACTAGAACTAACATTAGACCTAGAACTAGAAACATTCGGGTTTAGCCGTGCGTCTGGAGAAGCACGGTTAAACCCGATACTTTCTAGGTCTAGTGTTAGTTCTAGTTTTAGTGCAATAAATATATGCAATATAGTGATATTTTATGCTAACTAGCGCTACCTATCACTGTCACTACACTGAGAAAAATGATATGGAAAATTGAACTACATCAATTTAGTTGTTAGGCAAATAGTAATTTCTGCTAGAAAATTTATTCCTTTACCTAACGTAATTTAGCTGACATATACAATTCTAATTAGTCAAATTTATGATAGTTAATTTATCTATTTACTGAGGTAATATAACTAATTTTTAGAAAAAGAAACTACATCGTGGAAGCTAGTTGATAAGTCTAGTTGTTGTGTAGTTTAGTTACCTAAAGTATTTGGTATTTTTGACTATGTTGTTCTAGTCTGAATTTTTATATACATTTAATCATGAAATATTTTACCTAAATGGACATATACAGGTGTCCGCTGAGGTATCCGAGAAACTTCGTATATGAATTCTATGATCAATTTTAAGCATAAATGATTCTAATCACTTTTCTCGAATTCCAAACGGTTGTTGAGATATCGAGATTTGAAGTTACCAGATCGTATGGATAGATACTAAACAGTAAATAACATGCTGCTAGGTAATTGAATAATTGGCCATTTAATTGATATTAGAATAAAATTGTTGACATTAAGGTCATTAATTGTCAACATTGTTATCAATTGTGCTAAAATCATGCCTGCAACTTATCCACATGAAGAATATGCGGATATGGTTTTCGTGTAAGGATATTGCAATGGTAGTACCACCGCCTCAGTTAGGGAATATCAACGACGATACCCAAACCGCCGTCTTCCAAACAAGCAAATCTTCGGTAGAGTCTTCACAACTCTTCGATTAAGAGGTGTGTTTCCTAAATCGATTTGTGAAAGAGAAATTAGGCGAAGAAACAATGCTGCAGAAGTGCTTGAGGCTGTTGAAAATGATAATGGTACTAGTACGAGTAGAATTTCTGTACTTACTGGACAAGCTAGGACGGCTGTGCATGACACTTTGCGGGACAACGGACTGCATCCCTATCATTACCAACCAGTACAACAACGTCTTCCCGAGGATCTTCCCCAAAGAGTTCGCCTTTGTGAATGGTGGAGAAATCATCTGGATACTCTTTCAAGAACTCTTTTTTGTGACGAAGCTACATTTACTAGAGATGGAATCAACAATTTTCATAACGAACATATGTGGAGATTCGAAAACCCTCATGCTGTTCGAGAAACCCATTTCCAGAGTAGATTCTCCGTAAACGTTTGGGCTGGAATAATTAATAATGTTGTTATTGGACCGCATTTTTTCGACGGAAATTTGAACAGCGAAATGTACCAGGCTTTTTTGGAGAATGATTCTATTACTGGAATGTCCTCTATTACTTGAGGACATTCCTATTCAAATTAGAAGAACATTCTTTTTACATGATGCCCATTATGCAAGAATTGTCACGAATTTCCTCAATGAACAGTATCCAAATCGATGGATAGGTCGTGGTGGTCCCATTGCTTGGCCACCGCGTTCTCCGGATCTCACCCAACTAGATTTTTTCATGTGGGGACATGTGAAGACACTTACGTATTCAACGGGAAAGCCTAATAATAGAGACCAACTTATACAAAACATTCATGCAGCGTTTCGAGAGGTAAAAAACAATATGGAGAACTACAACTGGAAACGAGAGCTCCGACAAAGGATTGAATTATGCATTGCACAAGGCGGTGGTCACATTGAGCAGCTTTAATAATTGCAGTGTCATTAAGCTTTTATTAAAATAAACCGCAATTTTTCCATAGCCAACCTAGCAATGTGTTGTACTGTTTAGCATCCTATTCATACGATCTGTCAACTTCAAACCTCGATATCTCAACAACCGT
>NW_019280646.1:0-31671 GCF_000648695.1 Onthophagus taurus | reverse complement strand
TGTGTGGCTTAGTGGATAGCATCGGGACATCTTCGGAGACCTCAGATCTGATGAACATAAACGAGGCAACGACATTGGGTGCAATTTCAACCGGAATTGGCTACGCTCAATGTCAAGAGTTTTTCAATGTTTTGCAAGTACCATTTATGCGACAAGAAACATTTAAAAAAGCATTTTGTAAAGTAGCCGATGTTATTCATGAAACAGCGTCAAGTTCAATGGAAAAAGCAGCAGAGGAAGAAAAGCAATTAGCTAAAGAAGCAGGAGATATAGATGAGGACGGAGTGCCATATATTACTGTAATTGCTGATGGAGCCTGGAGCAAAAGGTCTTACGGATTAAACTATGACGCTGCGTCTGGGGTTGTAAGTTACAAAACTTCACAATTTTAAGACAGATATGAAAATTTATTTATATATATACATCATGTCACAGGCCTGTATTATCGGACAGCGAACGTCTAAACTCCTGTATTTAGGAGTAAGAAACAAATATTGTACAATTTGTACCATGGCTGATAGGAAGGGGGAAACCACGCCACAACATGTTTGCTCACGAAATTGGACAGGAACCTCGACAGCAATGGAGAGTGACATAATTGTGGAAGGTTTTCGATGTAGCATTGCTATGTATGGTTTGAAATACCTCAAACTTGTAGGGGATGGTGATAGCAGTGTTCATCGAAAACTTTTGGCAATAAAACCATACGGAAGTAAGTTAGTTCAGAAAATAGAGTGTCGCAACCATCTACTAAGAAATTTCTGTAAGAAAATAAACGAATTATGCGGTAAGTAGAAAATATTTAGTGATTGTATTATTATAAAATAAAAGAAGGTAATTGAATAATAATATTTACATAATTAAAAACGAAAATAATAAATATATATAATAAATAAGAAATATTGAACATTAAGATGTATCTTTCAGCAAGAACAAAGAGCCAATCAAATGGTTTAAGTGTGCCTCGAACTCTAAGACTGCACGTCAGTAAAAATATTATGCGATTGCGCACGGCGATTGTGAAAGCTACGTATCACCGAATGAACGAGAAATTAGAATTACCCCAAAAAATACAATTATTAAGAGGTGACATATTGAATAGTCCATCCCACGTGTTTGGCGAACATAAAATTTGTGCAAAATTGGGTTATTTTAAATGTTCGCCGAAAGACGACGAAATAAACTACGTTCCCGAAATGACAAAATGTGGTCTTTCCCAAGATTTACAAACCATATTACACAGGCTTGTTCAAAACGCTTCCAGTCTAATAATGAATATGACCAATAACGATGCGGAACATTATAATTCAGTGATTTGTAAGTTTACGGGTGGAAAGAGAATAAATTTTTCACTGGGAATGCAATACAAAACTAGGTGTGAAGCGGCAGCTTTAAGCTACAATCATGGCGGTGAATATTACGGCATTCTTCATAAAAGAATCACTGGATGTGATCCAACAGGAGCACTATTGACTTACACCAAGCGGAAACTAAAACTGCTGGCACAACAGGGCAAGAGGAAACGCATTAAAAAGCAGAGAGTGAACTGTACTCGCGCGGATGACGATTATGGATTAGCAGATATTAATGAATTAACTCCAGATATAATTGAAGCTAAAACGACGCAAATGTTGAAACGAATGGAGGACTCTACAAAAAATAGAGATAACCTGCAAAAAAATACAATTGGGCAATCATCTTGTCATTTATGGCAAGAAGAGCGACAACTGAGGCTGACTGCGTCACACTTTGGGGAAATAATTAAAATGAGAGAATCATCAAGTTCCAATAAAGCGATTCAACTGTTGAAATCTTTTAAGGGAAACATTCACACCAGATATGGTATAGAAAGTGAACCGTTTGCTAAATATGAATTTTCCCAAAAATACGATTTACGTGTCGATGAATGCGGCCTATTTATACATAAGAAATATGGTTACCTCGGAGCAAGTCCTGATGGATTGGTAGGAGAAGGTCTAATTGAAATAAAATGTCCATCATCGGCAAAGGATTTAGAACCCATTCAAGCAATACAAAACAAAATCATTAAATTTGCTACTATCGAACAAAACGAACTAAAATTAAAAGAAAACCACAATTACTATTATCAAATTCAGGGCCAACTGAATATATGCGAAAGACCTTTCTGTTACTTTGTTGTTTGGACTCAAAAAGGGATGTTGGTACAAAAGGTTTGTTTTAGTTAAATAAACCAACGGTTAAATACCTGTCATTTAGTTATTTTATTTCATTTATTACTTTTCAAGTACCACGAATACTTACCACCAAAATATCTAACTACCAGCCTACCATATCATATTAAGCATGTAGTAGGATGAGTAATAATATGTACGTATCTTAGAATTTGTAATAAGTGTTTAGTAAATTTTAAACTTCTAACCTGTGAGGAGTAAAAACCGTAGTATTGTTTAAAATTATTTTGTTAAGGTAAGATACTATTTGTTTCATTAGAATATGTTTCGCATTGGAATGATTCAGTAGTATGGGGTAAGTTACATAGATTGTTTCTGTAAGTCGTGGCATAACTTTATTTGCACAACAAAGGTACCAGTAAAGGTAGTTTGATTTTGCCGAAACTGATCTTATCAGATTCCTCATTATAAAATTGCACTGTATACCAAATTTTATTTGTATTTATTGGAATTCACTATACCAGGGGTGGCCAAGCTCTTTGATAGTCTGAGCCATTTTTCAATTTGAAATTTTTCGCGAGCCGCAATTAAATACGTATATATTAAAACGGTATGCAAAAAAGGTATTACAAAACATTTTTTTACAGCAATTATATCAAATATACTATAAAAAAAATACTCGGGTACATTTATCCAGACCCACAAATAATCTTTCAAAGAGCCGCATGTGGCTCTAGTGGTAATTTTTGCTCTAGTAGTATATGTGGCTGAAATTATGCCACCACTTACAGAAACAGCATGTATTTTTATACATAGTGTATGAATTATAACCCTGTATAATTATTATGTTGTTGCATCGTTGTTAGTTGCAAAATGTAATAAATATTGTTGTGGCTATTAGTTTTCTATAAATTACTACTATAACGGTATATTCAATTTTAATGGTTTTCAGATAGCAAGAGACGAACGTTTCTGGAAGGAAAATATGTTGTGTAAATTGAAATGTTTTTATTTAGATTATTTTTTACCACAATTGGTGAAAAATAATTAATTATTTGAATTTTTAGTTTTTATGAGTTATGTTTGACGAGTTTGTTATTATTTATAATGTATTATTTATTTTAAAATATACCTTTGGTNCGACCGATTGCTTTAGCTTTAAGAAGTTAAAAGTTGGGCAACTCTTGGGACTAGGACAAAAACCATTTTAGTCGTAAGGTGTTGCATGAACAGTACTACTATAACACAATACTTTAACTTTTCACTTTTACGACTATGCCAACAACTACGACTAAAACATGTTGCATGAACCCACCTTGATAGGACCAAGTGGTCTTTAAAATGCTCTATTGGAATATGTGGTCTTATATATGATGAGATTGATGTTCCCAGGATGCGATGTCTTTCCAAGAGAGAGAGTGGTGATCTCTTAATTATGAAGAGTATCTCGACAACTTGCAAGCCTACAACTCTACTTAGCTTCATAGCAATGTTGACTTTTTTCCCAAAAATATATCAAACAATAATTTTCTTAAAAAAAAAGTTAACATAACATCTGTAAAAATAAATAGACCAAGAGGAGATGTAAAAAAACAGAACTCGTTGCTGTTGAATTATGAATCAAATTTTACGAGTGTCTGTCAGGCGGACAAATTGTGGGTTCTAGTAAAAGCACTAGTAAATTCCAGGACAGTTTAATGTCCGAGGAGTTTCCAACTCGACAAAGAATGAACAAAAAAAATCCAAGGGGGAAATAAATAATTTATACGACCCCAAAAGTCTTTGTCGAAGCTCAACAGGTGATAAAATTCGCTCCCAAAAAAAGCATATACCTTTCACTTTATTCACGAAATAATAAAACCTAACATTTTAAAAAGATAAACAAACTCAAGGATAAAAATAATTTATTGAAAGCTTTCCTATCTATTTCTTGATGTTGTTGAAGCGAAATTTTGTTACGGTTGAATGGACTTAGAATTAGCATAGAGCTTTGAAGTCTGAACGGTTTACGTTGGAGACCCTCGAAAGGCGTTAAAACGGGTCACAGGACTTGCATATCCTTCAGGAAATCCTTCGATAACGTCCTTCGAACCGCACAAGATCCCAACCGAAGACCTTCTATCTATTTTAAGGGACGACGAAGCACACCTTTGAGGTAACCTAAATATCTACGAAATGGAAATTTGTGTATCCATAAAAAAGATGATACAAAGTGTAACTTAAAAACAGATATTTTCGATTCCGTCGCGTCGTCGCCGTTGTCGTAGTCGTTCTTTCTTGTTGCCGGCCATAATTCAACTTGCGCCATTTGAGATCTACTCTACTGTAACTTATATCCGCGGGTTACGGGCAATTAACCAGACCCATAAAACTTGACTAAATTAAAAAGCTCGCCTTTAAAAACCTGCACCTACTATCAAGGGAGCAATATCACTAAATTTTGTCCGCGATGCGGTTAAAAATTTTCAATCCCAAAAGAATTTAAAAACGAATGAACCATAAACAATTTATTTTCAGCTTCGGGGAGTAACCTCACGTCTTGTGAGACATGTGCGTGTATGTTTTTGATGTTTCCCCCAAAATGGGGGTGCTCTTAAGGGACTCAAAGTGCGTGATGTTGTAAGTAAATTGCTTATTTTGTGCGTGAGTTTCGTGTTAGATGATTGGTGGAATTTATGGGTTTAATGTGTAAACTTTCCGGATTGTTATCGTAATGAGCAATGTTTTGGTTTAATATTTAATAAACATTTCAATTTTTACTTGGATTTATCTACCTTTAAAAACGAATCCATAAGTAATCCATTTCGTACCATAAACAAACATCCCGCGGGATAAAACCGTAAAACCAACTGTGCGGAATTACAAAACACACAACAAGCCGAACCTGAAGTTACAAAATAACGGCCCCAACGCCACAAACGACGAAGAAATAATAGAGAGAACACCTGAAACCCTAAGGGCATAAGAAAGAAACAAAATTTAAACAAAACTGAATCAAAACAAAATTGTTCGATATCTGCTAAAAATTTAAAATATAAACATCCTAAATAAATAAAGATATTTTAAAGTTATTTTACGAACTTAATATCATTCAGAAAATCTAACCTTTCTTTTTCTTCCCCAGGTAGGAGAGTATAAAAAGAGGATCTCGTGGCCAAAATAATAATGGGTTTCTGTTCGAAATTGGTCTTCTCTTTTTGTTTTAATACCTCCAGGGGCTACGTTTGCATGTTTTCCACCAGGATGGAGCCGATTTGCTTCGGGCAGGTTGCCGGCTACCTCGCGTTTACCGCCAAAGATCTATGTTTGTTCAGGTTGAAACCGAAGTTTGCTTCTTTCTTCCCTTTCAGTCTCCTTTTTTTAAACCTCTCTTTCTCTCTCGTTTAAGTTTCACTTACATCCAGGCAAATCGTTGTGGTTTCTTCGTTATCCTCCGATAATTCTTTTAACCGCAATGCGAATAGAGAGATGAAGAACTGTGGTTATAAGAATTAATTATTCATCAAATCGTTTTTTTTTAGATTATTTGAGAAAATTTTTCGTAAGAACCATAAACCACGCCTCTCTAATCTTTAAATAGTTTAAGAACCCGACCCAACCTACTCCATAAACCTAGGACATAGGAACAAACGTGAGCAAAGGAAATAATCATCACTCCAGGGTATTAACAACCCACATACAACCAACAACAAAACCTATTTCACATACGAAACGAAAGAGATGGGAATTGAAGTTGTAGAGTTGGAGATCGCGCCTACACAATTAAACTTCTTTAGAAGAAAATCACCTCGGGAGGTCAATAGATCATCTCTCTCGTAGTAAACGAAACGTTTCTGTTACTCCGAGAAAGATCTTTTAGATTCGAATGGATGGAGATGGAGAATAGAGAATTCGGTGACCCCCGGTAATAGTTCTTAATTGAGACGGACGCCCCTGCGCCTCAATTAAAACTAATTAACCCCCTTTGGAATGCTAAATATAGGGACCCCCCGTCGGAATTTCTTAGGTCGATGGGGATTCGAGTCATTTGTTGTTCTGCGCCCCTCGGTTCCTCTCCGAACGGGACGTAGTTCGCCGTGATTTATGGCCGTCGTGCTGAGCGACCTGGTTTTTTGATTTGTTGGATCGATTTGATTCGGAGGTAATGTGCCGAATTTGAATCTGTTACACCATTACAAGAAGAATGTTTCAGATTAATTTGGTGAAAAATTATTCTTTTCATTGTTAGAACTTTAATCGAAATTAAATTAATACTAATTACAAAGTTGGTGATGTAACTAAAGGATTTAGTTAAGTTATGTAGGGCAACAAATTTACTTTGCTTCTACGACAAATCTGGAGGTGAGGATAGGCAGAGAAGTACCAGAAAAATACATGCATAATTTGAAGTGGTTCCAGAGTGCTGTAGTTTTTGAGTTTTTAGATAATCCTAACATTTATAACTCTTTATCAACTGCAGTGACACGTTCTGTTAATTTTGCAACGTTCCTGTCATTTCATCTTCTAAGTGACCTGGGTTCAAAGAATCAGTTTGCTTAATGTCTTGCTCTTGCTCATATCCCTCAGAGTTCAAGTACGTTCTGGAAAAACTTCTCTTGTAGCTGAGATCTTTCATCTTACTCAAATTTAGGTGAAATACATGTGGGATTCTTTCTTGTAAGCGCTGACGAATAAGAAGATCGAATCGTCTTAACAGTTGCCTTGAGATTGCAGGAAACAATGATGTAGCAAACGCAGTTTCCCAAACGAAGAAAACGACACCAAAATTCGAGCAACGTGGAAAAATTGGTCTACGGAAAAAAATTATTGAAGGATGACGCATTTCTGTTTATCAAATCAGAACCTATAATTAAAACTTGGAAATTACTGAAAGACTGTTTGTAGAAAGAATTTGGACAGACAATCAATAGTGCTGCTTTACATAAGATGTTAACAACTATGAAAAAACGAAAGGAGAAGACGTTAACTGAATACCTTCTTCAAATGCTACAAATTGCGGCATGAGCTTATATCGAACAGGACGTTTTGATTCAAGAAATTGTCACGATAAGGAAAAGGGAATAAAATATTTCAGATGTAATAATTTTGGATATATAGCTAAAAACTGCCAATCACACGATAACCAGAAGAAACAATCGTACGTTATAAAAGAAGAAAAACCAGGCTCTAAGCAGTTATATCTTAATAAGAAATTATTCTGTAGATTTATAGACACTGGAAACGACTTGATTTAATTAAAACTAGAAGCTATTTAAAATTAGGGTCGCCAAATTTCGGGGATACGTCCATTCTTTTGCGAAAACTTTATAAAAATTATTGATTTACCTATTGGTAAGCCGATATTAGAAAAAGTAAGGTTGGCAATATCTTACTGGTTATTTCAGGAAATACATCGCTCAGCATTCTTTGATTGCAAAACCGTTAAGTGATATATTAAGACAAGACAAAAAGCTTGTATTTGGAAAAGAAGAAGAGCAAGCGTTTGAGACTCTTAAACAGATTGTAATTAAAATATGATAAAAATTTGAAAGAACCCTTTCTCAGTTTTTTAATAAATATACTTAGGACCGGTTTCGACAAAAACTTATCATCATCAGCTAAATCTACAAGCGAAATTATAATTAAAAGTATATAGAATTAAATAAAATAGATAAAAAAATAAATGAACTTACAGTCAAAAAATAATAAAAGTCAAAAAAGTAAAATGGAGTAATCACATAAAAATAAAACAAGTTTCACAAATATGTTAAAAACTAGAACATTAAGTATGAGTATAGAGGTTTATAAATGGAGCAAAGTTGATCGTTCATTAATTTTTGATTTTTATGTTTGTGTTTGTCTATCTCAAGTTGTTCTAATAAGTCTAATTTTTTACCCTTCTTACAGTTGTGTATGAGAGATACGTTATTATAATCGATGTTATGATTAAATTCCATTTTATGTTGGTAAACATTTGAAGTATTTTTATGTTCCTCAATTCTTTTTGCGAGTTTTCTACCTGTTTGACCGACGTATAAAGCATCACATTCTTTACATTTAATAGAATATACACCATTTTTATTTAACATATGTTCTTTGCTTTTGAAGTTTGACAATATATCTATAAGTTTGTAGTTATTTTTAAAACCAATATTAATATTATTTTGTTTAAAAATACGTTTAATTTTATAATTTATGTCATTATAGGGTAAAAAGGAAATGTGGTGTGTTCATTAGTATCCATAGTGAACAATGGGTCTAATTTTATTATAACATTATATAGTATTTTGTTAATTGTATTTCGGGGATAGTTATTTTCTATGGCTAGTTTATTTATGAAAGTAAATTCGTTTTGTATAGAAGTTGTATTAATAGAGTATCTTAGCATACTCTAGAAGATTCTAATTAGTGAACCAGTATTTATAATTTTTAACTATTACAATGAAACTGAACTTCATGTAGATGCAAGCAAAGTAGGCTTTGGGGCAGTATTGCTGCAGAAAGACCAAGATGCTAGAAAGTTATATCCAGGTTATTATTGGAGTAGAAAAACGACAGATACACAAAAGAAGTCATAGTTATGAACTTGAGGTATTTGCTATAATAGAAGCACTAAATAAATTTCGAGTTTATTGGGAAGTAATTTTAAAATATTAACTGACTGTGCAGCATTTGCAGCAACAATGAAAAAGAAAGACCTTTGTACAAGAGTTACATGATGGGCCTTGTTACTAGAAGAATTTAATTGCACGATTGAACATCGGATGAAGCAGTGCGATGCTCTAAGTCAGCGTTCCGCAAACTTTTTTAAGTAGCGACCCAAAAATATCAATAAAATTTTAATGTGACCCATAACAAGTTATATCTATTATTAAATATAATACTTATTCACTGCTCTAAAATTCTATGGAAATTCTTGACAATTAAAAATCATGGGAAATTGTTAGAAATCTTAGCCAATTTTTAGAAATCTTTGAAAATCCTCGTATTATTTGAAATCTTTGGCATTCTTTAAAATATCAAAAACATTTTGGCACTCTTCTATAAATTCTTGGAAATCGTTGATAATCCTCTGGAAATTATCTACAATTCGTTGAAAATACATGGAAATCTATGAAAATCTTCGTAGGCCTCAAATAGTATTCAAAATTTTCTGTAAATTCTCCTGACAACCTTGGTAATCTTCTAAAGCAGCGTTCCGCAAATTTTTTTAAGTAGCGACCCAAAAATATCAATAAAATTTTAATGTGACCCATAAGAAGTTGAATCTATTATTAAATGTAATACTTATGATGATAATAAATATTTATGCGACTTATTTTTCAACCCTTCGCGACTCAATGATTGCGATTCGCTGCTTTAAGTCGAAATCCGATAACGATGATAGTACAAACTGAATTTTTGCAACGTATAGCAAGGGCTCAAATGGATTATGAACATCTACGAACCATAATAAAGATCTTAGAAAGTAACGAATACGAAAACTGTGAGATAACTAAAAACATCCTTTATAAAATATTGATGGCCAAAAATTATTAGTCATTCCAACGTACATGCAACAGCAAATAATAAGAGAAGCTCATGAAAATGGTCATTTTGCATTAAAAAAGACGAAGGAGTTGATCAGAAGAGATTATTACATGCCAAATTTAGATGACAAAATTAAGAAAGTGATTCAAAAGTGCATACGATGTATACTTGTGGAGACAAAATCAGGAAAATATGAAGGGTTGTTGAATCTCATAGAAAAAGGCGACCTTCCATTGCACACTTATCACATTGATCACTTAGTCCAATGGCGAAAACTTCTAAAAAAATAATGGAAAATAAGTGAAATAAATAATGGCGCTTAATTAGCCTCCAACAACGTGCGTTCTTTAGATCGTCATCACTTTTAACTGTGATGATAGAACCATCCACCTTAACCCGAACTCTCCCATCACTAGTCCAACAATTTCCGGATCCATGCTTTTCACGCGTTAACAGAAAAAGATTGTAAGTGGAAGTAGGTACGTCTTCCTGTATAGATATCTTCGAACTCTTAAGTTTACTTCGAACCTTGATTACCGAGTCACGAGATTTATAACATACGAATTTGATTATTATCTTGCGCGGACGTTCATTGCTTTTTTTTAAATGCCCCTATAAGTTGACATCTGTCGATGTGATCGGTCGTGATATATACTAGTAATTTTTCGACGATCTATAGGATCGAATCTCGTAACCATCAAGAGAACACAGTTTCAAACCGAATCTAAATTGTTAACTAATTTTTTAGGTCCATATTGGGTTGTTAGAAGCATTGGTCCCGACCAATGACGGTATGATGTAGAAAAGGTTGGTAACTACCCAGGTTCACCAAAGACAACCAGCAGTGCTGACCACATGAAACTCTGGTGTCCAAGCAATCCATGGTGCTGATTATCCATGTGAGATTCCCCCTTGTAACTTGCTGACGGATAAGAAGATCGAAACGTAACGCTTTAACGCTCTGTAACGCTGTAAATTGTTGTACTTGCTCTGATAACTAATGAAGATAATAACTAAATTTTTAATGATAACTAACCTAATGAAGAAGCTTCTAGGGCCTCGGGCGCAAGAAAGCTCGGCTGTTAGTCTGTGAAAGTGTAAATTATAGTATTTCCGTTAATAACTTCCTAATGAAGGAAGATGTAGAGCCTGGGCCGCAAGCTACCTCGGCTACTATCTCTGTAACGCTGTAAATTGTTGTACTTGCTCTGATAACTCCCTACTGAAGAAGATTCTTGGGCATCGGGCGCAAGCAAGTTCGGCTGTTAGTCTTTAAAAGTGTAAATTGTAGTATTTCCGTTAATGACTCCCTAGTAAAGGAAGATGCAGAGCCTCGGCCGCAAACGACCTCGGTTACTATCTCTGTAACGTTATAAATTGTTCTATTCTCTTTATTGTGCTAATAAGAAACTTACACTCTTTACGCTCGTCAATCAGTAGTACAATAAAATATCAATTAATTAATTAGAATATAATAAAACGACCCTACAAATCACAAAATTACAGTATACAAAAAAAGAGAAAATGAATCTCAAGCACTAAATAGGTCTACGGAGGTCTCAAGGAATTCCCGTATAGAATAGAATCCCTTCTTTAGCAAGAATGTTTTTAACTTCCCAAGCAACTCGTCCGCTGGAAGAGCTCTCATACTATGTGGCATACAATTTTTGTCCCATGTATATAGGACCTGATTGTGTCTTGCATAACCGCGCAAAGTCTGGGTAGAGGTCTTCTCTCCCACGCGTTTCATACGGGTGAATATCACCGTGCATCCTTAAGGAGTTCATGCTCTCCAAGATGTATCCCACGCAGCGAAGGATGTACAGAGATGGAATGGTGAGTATAGACTGCGCAATAAAAGCATTTCTGCAATCATCACGATAACCTAAACCCGTTACTATTCTTACCGCCCTGCACTGCAGCCCGAACATGTGAGCAGCTTCAGGGGCTGCTCCCCATGCTAGTATAGAGTAAGACAGTGTGGAATGAACAAATGCAAAATAAGCACTTTTTACTACTTTTGGCGTAACAGTTACCGCAAGTCGCCTTAGGAGAAATATATTACGGTTAACTTTTTTGCCCATCTCCACACTCTACTTGCAGCATGATACTCATTTGCAAGTTATTCCATAATCATTTTATAAATTAAAGCTAAAACATTCTTCTTGAAGAAACTGTGTCATATCTATGTATTATACAACCAAAAAATCCCTCAGAAGAATTTTTCTTTCTATAATCTCTAAAGGATTTATGTCAAAAAATTGTTAACCATACTTCAAGAACTTGATTATCTCCAACTAAAAATTTAAAAGGATTAAATCCGATACGGTAAAAACGATCGCTATCTTTTCTTCGTCCTCTGCCTTATTTTCTTTTTTTCTTAATAAACACTTTCTTTCCCAAAAAGACCGACGATTTTCAAGTTGGTTAATCCATTAACAAAACTTCGGCTATTCGAAACGGGATCGAAAAAACCCAAAAAAAAAGTCGTTTCAAAACTGAAAAAAGAGTAACGAAGACGAAAAACTTCATCGAACTTTAAAAGGACAAGACAGCACCGAATCTTCTTGTCGGCCTTAAACGTCTTATTTGTGCCAGATTGTATCTATCGATCTGGATATTGTCGGCGCCTGTAATCTGTCTTCACGCCGTGTCGGTTTTAATTTTTGTTAAAAAAATTTTTTGGTTATTTTTTCGTTAAAGGATTAAAATGGGTTGTAATACGTTTTTTTTTTGAGGGTGCAATTTAAAAAAGAATTCTAAGCTAATTTATTCCGTTCTAATTTTCATTGTGGTTTAACCCTAACAGTAACAAAGGCAATCCTTTCAAAATTCATTCACTCCACCCCCTTATAACCCGTAAAACTAATTCACACCGAATTCCATACATTTTAAAGTAAACAATCTCGATTTCCTAAATAATACAGTCCAAACTAATACGCGGAGTTCTACGCAGCCCCCATTGCGCCCCCCATTCGTACACCTTCATGAATAATTTAACAATTTTCAGAGGCGGAGAGAGTTACCCAAAGCTCTAAATGCAGACAGACGGAATTCCGCTTAAAACATGGTTTATTTTCTGAGTTTTATGATAGTTTTAGAAAATCTGAATCTTTGATACTATCCAAGTTGAAGTTTAAAAATTCTTTTTTAAACAATTTGAAACTAAACGGAGAAGATGTAACAGCTGAAGTTCAGCTGTTGAATGCGAGTTAAGTTAAAGAAGATGTTTTGTTACTCTTGGGGGCTGAAATTTCATACTATATCTTTTTTTTTTTCAAATCGACCTAACCCTTAATATTTTCGATCATAATAAACCTTGTCAAAAACACACCATCTGTTCCCATTTTTTTTACACCGCATTTATTTAGTTCTCCCTCCTAAAAAAACGCAAAATTACCCAATACTTATGTAAATTATTTACTGATTTAGCATTTACCATTTTTGATGTCCCCATAAAAACCAATCACACGACGCGTCAACATCAGCTATATACGACCGAGAAAATTATGTCGACGTGGAATAAAAAGGGGGTTTGAACAAAACGTGTGTCACATGCAATCAGAACAAAACCTTCTGGTTTTGATCAACATGAAATTTTACGGTCCTCGTCCAAGCGGTTATGGGAAAGTTGTGTGGGGTTGATAAAAATCACAAAAGAAATAAACGAAATAAAGAGTGTTTATCAAAATTGCCGATCTGAAAGGATTCAATATTTCAATTAAGAATTGATTTGCCATCGCGATTGAAATCGTTGCTTAATTTAATTTATCTGATAAATTTTTGTTTTGAGATAGAATTGAACCGCAATGCGGTATTACAATAAAGTTATAATAAAATAACAATCCATTATAGTGTTATTTAGTATTAAAACTTGTTCAATCCTCTACTAACCACATAAAATAACGTAAAATCGGTCCATAAAGTCGATTACGGACAGCTTTATTATCTTTACGTAGCAATTGCGTGGTTGCGATTTGCAAACTCGAAAACTTTTCCGACGTATTGTAGAAGTTATGGTGTATAGAATTGTATTATATCGATTTCCGGGGCTATAAATTCAACCTTAACAAAAATCATTTCAAATTTATTTGTGTTAATGAATAATAAGCTGTAAGAAATTATTTATGGAACGAAAAAAAGTTAAATCGCTCAAGTTTGTTTTTTCTCCAAACAAATCTTTTTGTATTTTTTCGTGATTTCATCACCATATATTTCCCCCACATCTACTTTTCGTAGAAAGCTCACGTTTCCACGTCTAAATCTAACCCACAAGGTTGGTGTGTACCTCATACACCTTCGCCCCATTTTCCCGGATTTCCACCTCATCTCCATCAACGACCTTCAATCACTCACTAAACCCAAAACTATTTTAATAAAGAAATAAACAACACCTATTTTTTTCAAAATACTTTTAAAGAAATACAAGATTTTTTTAATCAGTTAAAAATCAATGAAGTGTTGATTTTAAGGGTGAACGAGTTTAGGGTTCATGGTGATCGATCATTCACTTTCGTTTCAAAGGGACATCTCCTTGTTACTTTTTATTCCCCTATGGATAATATCATAACTCGGTTATGAATAATCGAATGGCGAAATAAAGGAATTGGAGATGTGAGAGGTAGCGATTGATGTGCTCATGCGGGATGTGTGTCCTAATAAAATGACTCTTGAGGGATGTATCCTGTGGGATTTTAATCGCAACTGATGATTAATCGTTGTTTCTTAAAACATTTATTTGTGTTCAAAAATACGAAAACGTCACTTGATTTTACTGTATAACATTTCAAATTTGTGTATTTGCTATAATATTGGTTGTATTCGTTAACAACTGGAGGATCCAAATCTGTATTCTCGCATGATATGACCCTTTAAGAGGATTACAAAGAGTTCACAAAGAGGAACTCAAAATTATCAAGGATTTGGTATTGCTGGCTTGGTATTATTGTTGTGAACCTCTTCTCGTAAACAATATTATTTTTATTTTATTTCATTTGTTTATATTACCTCCATAGAGAGTCATTAAGAATAAGTTAAACGTTAAATAATATCGACGTCGTTATTCTTAATAACTCATTAATTAAGTTTTTGAGTAAGTTTTGAGTTAATAGTTAGTCAGTTAAGATTTAGAGTAGAACCTAAGAAGAACGTGTAAAGTATATTAAGCATTGTATGTATAGTCAAGAAAGTCAACGATTGTTTCATTTCTTCTAACAAACCTACGAATCGTATTGGCTGGTGCGGAAAGAACGCCGATCGCGCTCCGTCTGCAAGACCAGTCCAAGTCTAAATGCTATAATTGCGGAGAAGGACATATCCTCAAAGAACATGAAATACAAAAAGAACCAACCAGAGACCAACCCTAAATTAAGCTCCATCGATAAGCTTGGAGTATCCTTTGCCGAAGCTGCTCAGAACCCCACCCAACCCAAGAAATCATCAGGAAAATGATCAGAAACGCATATCATGAGACAATCATATCTGAAGCTAAAAGATGTATAAAGGTGTAGTTATAATCAAGAAAGATATCGACTACCATGAAGAAGAAAGATACGAAAACGAGCAAATAGAAGCAACCTCGGTCAAAATTAGAACTGAGTGTTGTATGCTAACCTAGCAGCAATTTACTGCCTGCCAAGATATAATTTAAAAAAGGAGGACCATATATCTCTTCTTCAGCGCCTAGGAGATAGGTTTATTCTTGAAGGAGACTTTAATACCAAATACACTCACTGGAATCAAGAATTATAACAACCAATGATAGAGAATAATATAAGAATGCAAGAATATTCCAAAATTAAGGGATTTGACACTGATGTTCTCCAAGGCAGTGTCTTAGGTTCAATCCTATATCTATTACTCATGAAAGAACAAATTCATGAAAATCTATCCCAATCATCTGAAACTGTGACTACTACCTTTGTTGATGATACTTGTTGTGGGTAGAACCATTGAAGAAACTTCGATAAACTTCAAGTCGCGTTAGACAATAACAGGCAGGAGAACAATAATAAAGGCAGGAGAAGTGAAAAAGAAGACATGGCTAGGACTAAAATATAGGACAATGTATTGACTCACAGGTAAGCCTCCAAAGGATATCTGTTCATAGAGACCAAACTCATTACTCCTGAGTATATTTACACATTTCGAAAAAGTATTTGTGAAACGTTTAAGTCCAATACTAAAATCAAGATTATTCCAAAATTAAATGATTTAACACAGATGTTCCCCAAGACAGTGTCTGAAGTTCAATCCTATATCTATTATTCATGAAAGAACACATCAATCATCTGAAACGGTGACTACTACCTTTGTTGATGATACTTGCTGTGGGTAGAAACATTGAAGAAGCTCCGATAAACTTCAAATCGCGTTAGACAATCACAGAACGACAATAAATCGACGCACGTGAACTTTATAAGCAAATTGTAGAATGATGTCACAATTAATAATAATGTCATTCCATACGCAAATACTGCCAAGTATTTAGGCATGACCATGGAAGCTAAATTACAATAATAATAATAATCTTTATTCGATGCAAATACATAAGAAATTACAACATGTCATAATGTCAGCTAATTAGAATGTGGTATTGACATACAAAACAAAAACAAGAAAAAAGAAAAGAAAAGAAAACAGAATGATACATTCTACACATCTTTATCCTGTATATTGGGTTTTGCGCTAGGTAATTCTTAATGAACAAGTTCATTCTTCTGGAAGGCAATTGTCTAACTGACTGTGGTAAGTGATTGTACAATTTTGTGCCCGAATATTCGGAGCTATTTTAAGTCTTAACTAGACGGTGGCGTGGAACTCGCAATTCGTGCCCCAGTCTTGTCGGATAATTGTGGATATCTAAATTTTTCGTGAGGTTGACCCATTTCTTCTTAGTTACTTTGATGCAGCTGAATATACTACTGAATATAAATTACAGACGGTATGGTGAGAGTTTTGTGTATTGCAAAATGTTCTCTACAGCTATCTCTACTCTTTAGATTGAGAAGTGCTCGAATTGCCTTCTTTTGTAATAGAAAAATTCGCTCTGCTGTTGAAGACATGCTGAAGACATGCCCCAGAACAGAATGCCATACGTTGCTACGCTGTGGAAACTGGCATACTATATATAGTATGTGAGTTTAGCCGCTTCTATGGTACTGATAGCTCTCATTCTCCGTACAAAGTAAATTGCGCCATTTAGCTGCGTGGCAGTATTATCATATATTATCCATTTGAATTCCTCGTCTAGATACAGACCTAAAAATTTTACGGATTTATTTATGGGGAGTTATTTTGAACATCTATTATTGATTTGCCCGTTGAAACGATAGTTGTGTCGTCTGCATAGAGGCAAAGGCCTCCATGTGGTATAGTGCTTGGCATGTCAGTTATGTATATGATAAATACCAGAAACCTAATAGCGAACCCTGAGGAACGCCCACTGAGACCTCTCTGTAGCACTAGATCTTTCTCCGTTCACCACCACGATTTGCATCCTAGCATTCAAGTATGATTTCAGAATGTCGCGTGCAACACCCCGAATACCGTAGTAATACAGCTTATCTAGAACTAGGGCATGGTTTACACTATCAAACGCTTTTGATAGATCAACTCCTACCAACTCTACAAATTTTCTTTTATCTATTGCTTCCAGTATTTTGTTTACGGTATCTTGTATAGCAGTGTCTACAGATTTTTTTTTTACGGTAGCCGTGTCGATATTTAGCGAAAAACTATCTTTTTTCAAAAAAAGTTGAAATTCTATCTGTTATTACGCAATCGAAGACTTTTGAAGTTACTGGGAGAATAGAAATGGGCTTGTAGTTTTCTGGCTTTTCTACATTCTCTTTTTTGTGGATGGGAATGATTTTTGCTAACTTCAATTCGTTCGGAAATATTCCATGTTTGAGGCACATGTTAATAAGATACACTAATTATGCAGATAGACCTTCTATAGTTCTTTTCAAAAAAGCAACAGACATGCCATAAATGTCCTCAGTTATTTTTGATTTAAAACTTTTCACTTTTGTTTTGACTTCTGTAATATCAGTCGGTCTTAGAAAACAGGAACTTCCGTTATGTATTTGTAATCCATTCATATAATCGTTTTCTTTACATATATTAACTTTGCTCTCGGTTTTCCACAGAAAGCTGATCCGAGTTTATAATTAATAAAATTGACATAATGCATTTCTTCGTACGTTATGTCGTTCAGTTTATGTAGAATTATTTGGAAAAGATCAGTCTTACTGTGCAACCCTTGTACGTTAATATTAAGAAGCCGTGTAACAGATTGAACTCTTTTCGTATTCGCCTTGGTGAATTTTCCTTGAATTAAGTTGGACTTGTTTCCTTGGAAATTCTGTCTAAAAAACGGTTGATACAGGTTCCAGACGGCCAAATTTCAGGTTTCCTTACATCATTCAGCCTTTCAAAGGGAATAGATAGCTTGAGAGAAGTGTAATTTTTAGGATGTTTTACATTTAGTAAAAGACATTTAACAGAATTGAAACCCTTGTTGTTTAAATATCTCTAAACGTCGATGTATATATAATGGCAGGAGAAGTAAAAAAGAAGAAGACAGAGCCAGGACTAAAATATAGGACAATATATTGGCTTATAGGTAAGCCTTCAAACGAGATCTATTCATATAGACCAAACTCATTACTCCTGACTATATCTACACTTTTTGAAAAAGTATTTGTGCAACATTTAAGTCCAATACTAGATGATCAAGAATATTCTAAAATTAAAGGATTTGACCGATGTTCGCCAAGGCAGTGTCATAGGTTCAATCCTATATCTGTTGTTCACGAAAGAACACATTCATGAAGATCTCTCCCAATCATCTGTAACGGTGACTATTACCTTTGTTGATGATACTTGCTGTGGATAGAAACATTGAAGAAGCTCTAATAAACTTCAAGTCGCGTTAGATAATAACAGAACGACCATAAATCGACGAACGTGAAGTTCACAAGCGAAAAGTAAAATGATGTCACAATTAATAATAATGTCATTCCATATGCAAATACTGCCAAGTATTTAGGCATGACCTTAGAGGCTAAATTATAATGGCAGAAGAAGTGAAAAAGAAGAAGACAGAACTAAGACTATAATATAGGAAAATGTGTTGTCGCATGGATAAGCCTCCAGATGAGGTCTGTTCATATAGACCAAACTCATTACTCATGAGTATATCTACACTTTTTGAAAACGTATTTGTGAAACGTTTAAGTCCAATATTAGAAGCAAGAATATTCGAAAATAAAGGAATTTGACACAGATGTTCCCCAAGACAATGTCTTAGGTTCAATCCTATATCTGTTGTTCACGAAAGAAGACCTTACTGACAATGTAGTAGATTATTCTATGTGGAAGTCAACAAGAAAGTTTAAAGTTCCAAAAACACATACACCTCCAATTCGAAATAATAATGGAAATTGGGCTAAGAGCAATCAAGAAAAAGTTATTTGTTTGCTGAACGTCTGAAAGAACTTTTACATCTGACAGTCCAACAACTATGCTAAATAGTGTTCCTAGCGTAATTCAAAGTGATCTGCATAATAATATACCATGTGTAAGAATGAAAGAACTGTGTTATGAAATACAAAAACTAGGCGATTACAAAACTATTACACATAATTAATGCTGCTTTTAAACAGTTTCCCAAGCATATGGAAAGATGCTGAAATAATAATGATACCAAAACTTGGTAAATTACCCTTACTATGAAAACTGCTTGAAAAATTACTATTAAAAAGACTTAAACCTGTCATAGAAGAAAAAGCCCTAATACCAACACATCAATTTGGGTTTCGGAATAACCATGCAACAAAAGACCAAGTGCATAGAATAACGAATACTATCGAAATAGCAAAGTAAGAAAATAAAGTTGCTCCGCCGTATTTCTGGATTTTGCACAAGCTTTCGACAATGTCTGGTTAGATGGTTTAAATTACAAACTAAACCAAATACTACCGTCAACTATTGAAATCGTATCTTTCTGATCGATATTTTAGAGTAAAATACGAAAACGGTTATTCACCACTACCTGAAATACCAGACGGAGTTCTTCAAGGAAGTGTGCTTGGCCCAACACTGTACTTACTCTACACATTCGACCTTCCTCAAGTACCAGAGCTACATTCGCAAATGACACAGCGATCTTGGCTGTTGCAGAAAAAGAAATAGTTGCTGCAAATAAGTTACAATTGGCCTTAAATTCAATCGAAAACTGGATCAAACGATGGCTAATAAAACTAAATACAAATAAATCGACATACATAAACTTTACTTATAAGAAAGTAAACTATGCCCCAGTACACATAAATGGCAATGCTGTCTCTTACGCCGACACCGCAAAATATCTTAGTATGACGCTGGATGCCAAACTCAAATGGTAAGCTCACGTCAAAAAAAAAACGTGAGGAACTTGATATCAAATTTAAACACCTATATTGGCTTGTTGGCAGAAAATCAACGCTATCACTGAGTAACAGGTTGCTAATATACAAGCAAGTATTAAAACCAAAATGGCGAAGACAAATGCAAGTCTGATTCAAGATTCCAGAACAAAGTACTAAGGTGCATACTGAATGCATCCTGGTATATAAGAAACACCGACCTCCATCGCGACTTTAAAGTAGCATCGGTGTCATCAGAAATTACATCATTCGCATCTACACATGAGACGAGAATGCACGATCATCCCAACATCGAGACCGTCCAGCTTCTCGACAACGAAACAAGCCGTTCGGTTTAGTGACCTAGTACCCTAGTCGATTCAAACGCGGGCAATAGTGAGGAATTATAACAAAAACAATAATACCCTAAACGTGTGTTCCGCGTATTGCAGTGTGCGTGTTTTTGTGTTTTGGTCTTAAAACGGTAAAAATATGACAATATTTATCAATTATGGTATTAAATTATGGTAAACGTTATCTAGTTTAATTTGGTGTTAAAAATAAGTAACTAATTAGTACTACTTCCGTTTCAAAATAAGTGTCCGATTTGTATATTTTATTTGTTCTAAAATAAGTGTCAACTTTTTAAAAAAGTGAAATATAAGTACTACTATATTTTAATTTATTAACAGAACTGTATTAAATTATAATTGAACCAAATTTTTTATAGTATAATTTAAATAAAGGTTATAAACTATTTAATGCCATCCGTGCAGTTTGAACAAATTACATTTCTTTGTAATTGTCCAGTAGACCGTAATGTTTCTTTCTCTGTGTGAGGGATTTTGTAATTGTTACCTCCTTTATGAAGCATGGAGGACTCCATACATTTCTGCAGTGTCATAAAAACATTGTCTAATTTATATGCATGTGTATCATCTCATGCCTTCAAAACATCAGCAATTAATTCATCTATATTATGCATCGAACTGTTGTCACTAATGTCCCACGTACACGATTTTTAGAATTTCGTATTGCTAGTCCTTGAGTTACAATAGGCCATAAGCCTATTTTACCATTAAATTCAGACTTTTTGTTGTAATCATATCTTGGACGAGCCACTGCAGCTGGAAACATGACTTGTGTTAAGAATTTTTTACTCTTACATGTTCGATGAGGTGTTTCTTCTTCGGGAAGAAGGTAGTAGTTTGTCTTAGTTTTGGTTATGTGAAACCATTTCATCAATATGAAGAAACTCTAACATTTCTTGAAAATATAGGCTAGGTTCTTGTAACATACAAAGTGCAAATTCTAATTGACGCTTTTTATTGTCATCGGTCAAAACAGGTATCAATGTACCTGTGAAATTCTCTTTATGACTCCTTCCTTCAAAATTCTGTGCACTGTTCCCAATGACTCGTTAATATTGTTACAAAGACTGCGGATTGTTGATATTTGTGCTATGGAAACTTCCGAGTTTTTCTTTTTTATACCTTCTCTGTCTTTGCGTTTCCTTCCAGAATTTCCTTTTTTCTTTGAGACGACGTTAGCTGTACAAGATCCGACATTATAATGCTGTTTTGCTGTATTCCAAATTCGGTTTATTGTCCGCATACAAACGTAGAATTTGCTGCTGCGCTGCTTAATTGCACCGTGTTTCAACTTTTCATTGCTTACGTTTTTCAGCAGATATTGTAAGACACCTTGTCGCTGTTCGTTGCTTAAATTATTTTTTTTCAACGCTCCTTTATAATTTTGTATATTTTCTGACATGATTTTTTTCAATTTTTATACTTGGAGAATATATAAAATTAACTTTTTTTTACCAAGTTTTAGTAATTGACACTTCTACTGTCATAAATATACCTGACCTACTATGATCAATGAATATGTGTTCTATATAAATAAATTCATAATTACAACTTTTTTTTTATTTATTCAATAATCCTATAAAAAATCTCAAATCGGACACTTATTTTACTAGGTGTTATACAATTGTGCTATGCATAATATGGAAAAAAAATCCATATGCAAATACTGCCAAGTATTTAGGCATGACTTTAGAGACTAAATTATAATGGCAGGAGAAGTGAAAAAGAAGATTATTGGCTCATGGATAAACAATATGTGCTGACATATTGCATAATAAATTCCTGAAAATCTTTTTCAACCCTAGAAGTGTTCTTTAATATATTAATGAGGAAGCCATCCAACTTTTGGACAACATCCAGCTAGGCCTTTACCTACTTCTTTGTTTATGATGCGTCACATGTGAAGATGATATTGCGCAGATTTAAAAGAAAAGAAATTTTTTTAACAGAAATAAATATATTAGCTTTCAATTGAAAAAATTCATTTTTTTCTTATACTGTCACCTTTATTTTTCGATCCAATTAATTCAACAAAATTAATTTAATCGTAATATTGTTTGAAGACGGACGGCTTAACCCGAATGTTTCTAGTTCTAGGTCTAGTGTTAGTTCTAGTTAACTAACATAAAAAAAATATTCTAAAATTCTAAAATTATTCATATAACGGATTTTTGGCTATAACGAACACCCACTTCCCCGTATTAATTCGTTATATCAAGGTTTTACTGTAGTTATGAATTCTAATTTGTTGGTAAACGTGGTAATATTTTTTGCTTTGATTTCGTGACTATGTAACATTTGAGATAAAGCAAATAGAAAGAATTTTTTTTGGTGAAATACGATTGCGTGTTGAAACTCAATAGAAAAGATTTTAGTTTATAGTTTTTAGATTTTTAAAGTGAAAATAATAAAAATTTGTAATAACAAAATAAAGTTTCCATCTTAATCGAATCTTAATTAACCCGGTTGGGATTAAACATTTTTAATTCCCCGTTTCGGGATAAAGCAAACTGGGTAATATAAAAATTAAAATTCATCTCGTTGAACTCAATTTCGTTGGTTGCTCGAGCAACACAATTTCCAGTTTCTGCTTTGTTGTGCTGTAAGCCATTAAATAAAAATACATCTCGATCTGGCGCACAAAAATGTTTCAATTTTGAAGTTTCGTTTTGTTTGGTAAATAAATAGAGCCCAGATAGGGAAGGAAATGTAAGTGTATGTAAGTTTTTTAAATTGTACGAAATGGTATAGGACCTAGATTTATTGTTTACGATCTTGAACCAAGAAAGAATAACTCGAGGAGAAATGGAGGAAAGGTTTTATGCGGACATTTTATATCTTATATCTCGAAAATAATAATATCTACAATGTAAAATGGAACTCCATTTGAAACAATGTACGATGTGGAATTAAAATAAAAATGATTTCATTTGAAATTAATGTGTATTTACCAGAAATAAAAAAATCTGCAAAAAAAAATTATAAAGTATTATAGACAAAATCGATGTTGAATCTGTAAAACGATGCGTTTTCCGCAACTGTTTGTAAAAGAACCGAATTATAGCCTCGAAAAACTGGGGATTACCCGAGGGCGTGAAGAGTAAGTGACCCATTTTCTGGTACCTCAATTGTGGCACCGTTGACAAAGCATGACGTAAATGTGGAAAATACCCGAAAAATCAACAACAACGATTGTAAAATATTCACAAAAAACGTTTTGTCCCAAAAAATTGAATACTGATAAAGGATTACAACGAAAAATTTGTTTGTGTCGATGTTTGTGGAAATGAAAGAAAATATTTCGATTAAATTAATTTTGTTGAATTAATTGGATCGAAACATAAAGGTAATAAAGGTAATTGTGACGTGATTTTTTCAATTGAAAGCTAAAATATGTATTGATATTTAAAAAAAATTCTTTTCTTTTAAGTCTACGTACTATCATCTTCACATGGCATGCATCATAAATAAAGAAGCAAATAAAGCCCTAGCTGGATGTTGTCCAAGAATTGGATGGTTTCCATTAATATATTAAAGAACACTTCTAGGGTTGAAAAATATTTTCATGAATTTATTATGCATTGTCAGTACATATTGTTTACCCATGACCCAATGCATATATTTCAGTCCTAATTCTGTTTTTTTTCTTTTTCACTTTTTCACTTCTCCTGCCATTGTAATTTAGCCTCCAACGTCATGCCTAAATACTTGGCAGTATTTGCATATGGAATGACATTATGATTAATAGTCACATCGTTCTACTTTTCGTCGTTCTGTTATTGTCTGATGCGACTTGAAGTTTATCGGAGCTTCTTCAATTTTTCTACCCACAGCAAGTATCATCAACAAAGGTAGTAGTCATAGTTTGAGATGATTGGAATAAATCTTCATGAATGTGTTCTTTCCTGAACAATAGATATAGGATTGAACCTAAGACACTGCCTTGGGGAACATCGGTGTCAAATCCTTTAATTTTGGAATATTCTTGCTTCTAGTATTGAACTTGAACGTTTCACAAATACTTTTCGAAAAAGTGTAGATATACTTTGGAATAATGAGTTTGGTCTATATGAACAGATCTCGTTTAGAGGCTTACCCATAAACCAATACATTGTCCTATATATAAGTTCTAGTTCTGCCTTCTTCTTTTTCACTTCTCCTGCCATTATAATTTAGCCTCCTAGGTCATGCATAAATACTTGGTAGTATTTGCATATGGTATGACATTGTTATTAACTCTAGTTTTTGCTTGTGAAGTTGATGTGCGCCGCGTCGATTTATTGTCGTTCTGTTATTGTCTAACGCGACTTGAAGTTTATCGGAGCTTCTTCAATGATTCTACTCAGTGCAAGTATTATTAACAAAGGTAGTAGTCACCGTTTCAGATTATTGGATAGATCTTCATGAATGTGTTCTTTCATGAGCAACAGATATAGGATTGGACCTAGGACACTGCCTGGGGGAACATTGGTGTCAAATCCCTTAATTTTGGAATATTCCTGCTTCTAGTGTTGGACTTAAACGTTTCACAAATACTTTTTCAAAATGTGTAGATATACTCAGAGGTAATGAGTTTGGTCTATATGAACAGATCTCGTTTGGAGGCTTATCCATGAGCAAATACATTGTTCTATATTTTAGTCCTAGTTCTGTCTTCTTTTTCACTTCTCCTGCCATTATAATTTAGCGTGTAAGGTCATGCCTAACATACTTGGCAGTATTTGCATTTGGAATGACATTATTATTAATTGTGACATCGTTCTACTTTTCGCTTGTGAAGTTCACGTGCGTCGATTTATTGTTGTTCTGTTATTGTCTTACGCGACCTGAAGTTTATTGGAGTTTCTGCAGTTTCTACCCACAGTAAGTATTATCAACAAAGGTAGTAGTCATCGTTTCAGATTATTGGATAGATCTTCATGAACAACAGATATAGGATTGGACCTAGGACACTGCCTTGGGGAACATCGGTGTTAAAACTCTTAATTTTGAAATATTCTTGCTTTTAGTATTGGATTTAAACGTTTCACAAACTCTTTTTCAAAAAGTGTAGATATACTCAGGAGTAATGAGGAAGAACGTTTGGAAGCTTTCCTAGTTTGGGTATTATCGTTTTCAACATATGAGAACGTGTTGTTGGTCGCTTCAACTTGATACAAGCTTTCCACAACTAGTAATTTGTGTCTTTATCGTTGAATTATTTCGGCTAGTATGTGGATTTTCCAGTTGAGTAAAACTGGCATTCCTCTTGTATAGCTGCATTGTATAATTCTCTATCTTTGATTGTTATAATTCTTCTCCACCAATAAACCTATCTTCTAGCCGCCGGAGAAAATATTTATGGTCCTACTTTTTTAAACTATATCTTGACAGGCAGTAAATTGCTGCTAGCGTTAGCATACAACGCTCAGATCTAACATATGAGAACGTGTTTTTGGTCGCTTCAACTTTCCCAGTTGAATGAAACTCGTATTCTTCTTGTATAGCTGCATTGTATAATTCTCTATTAAAGTTTAATCCAAGAATAAACCTATCACTTAGGCGCTGAAGAAAAGATATATGATCCTCCTTTTTTAAATTATATCTTGGCAGGCAGTAAATTGCTGCTAGCGTTAGCATACAGCTCTTAGTTTTAATTTTGATCGAGGTTGCTTCTGTTTGCTCATTTTCGTATCTTTCTTCTTCATGGCAGTCGAAATCTTCCTTGATTAGGTGTATTAGGTATAGGTGTACTTATAATAACCTGATGGTTTCTTGGGTTGGTTGGAGATTCTGAGCAGCTTGGGCAAAGGATACTTCAAGCTTCTGGGTTGAGTGTAATTTATGGTTGGTTTCTGGTTGCTTTTTTTTTGTATTTCGTGTTTCTATTTTTGTGTTTTGTTTCGTGTGTTTCTATTTCTAGGTCTAGTGTTAGTTTTAGTCTTCGTTCAATAAAGATATATAATAATCTATTATTATTATTATTATTGCTGTCGGGCTGAGGGGAGCGGCCCCTCTCGTCGCCGCGACCTATAAGATCTACTGTAACATTAGTCGTCCAAAAGTTTAGGGCAAATGTAGGTCCTTAGTGAACCTTAGTGTCAAAAGAGCTTTACCGAAAATTTTGTGCCTTAAGCGGCCTTTAGCAGTGCAATTACACAATATATGTTCAGCCAAGCCGTTTCTGACTCATTGCTGCAAAGTCGACAAGGTTGATCGTCAGCTTGTTGTTCGTTATATCCTCTTTGATAAGGCATAAAACCGCTTTGGTTTTGTTGTGCGACGGGGTTATTATATTCTTTGCTTATATGTAACCTGGAAGTTTCTTCTAGCGTAAAGCTACCTTCGAGGGCTCCCAACTGTTGGTGGCTTTTTTGTAGTCCACAATCGGGTTTGGATCCAATGAACGGCGTTTTCGCTGCCACTTTGGCCAGCCTTTTCATTGCCCTCAATGACCGGGAACCCTGCCCCTAGCGAGATCTCTCAGGTTGCTGGTACACTCTCTAGTCAGTGCAGAGTCACACGTGTAGTCCTGAATTGCATTTAGGGCGGCCCGACTGTCTATGAAAATATTTATGGATGCACCTTTCTGTCCCTTTTTATAGGTTCAAAGCGGTGCAGAAGTTTATAACAAGTACTTTTGCTTGAAAAATGGTTATGTCCGAGCTGAGAGATAATTTAATGCGGCTATTTGGTCCACTAATGCCCATGTCTACTCCGGATCCAACTGTCTTTGAAGCATCCATGTACCAGGTAAGGGCTCCTCTTTTTAGTTGAGACCCGCCCTTCGTCCAATCATCCCTCCTAAATATGACCTAATACGGCTGGTCGAAATTGTATTCTGTCAGTATAAGGTTCGTTTTAATGTTAATCAAGTGATTGAGGATTTCGAGGTGTCCTGCATCAGCTTGAGTGAAGAGCATGTTTTCAGTGATAAGGCACTTAAAGCTGCCTTCTTTTATATTTGTATATAAATGAAGTGATGTGAGATCAAGTAGGGCTTCAAGAGCAGCCGTCGGACAAGATCTCATTGCACCCATTATATTAAGACATGCTAACCGCTGGATTTGTGTCAACTGTTGTTGTGCTGTCTTATGATTTGTTTTTGGCCACCAAATCAGTGAGGGATCTGATTATTGCTACGTAGGTTCAATGAGCCAGTCTTGGTTTAAGAGCCCAGTTCCTTCCGAGAAGCCTGCGGCAGATCTGGTTAGCCATAGTGACCTTTTTCTTCACTTTGTCTATGTGGAGGTTCCACTTTAATTTACTGTCTGGTATTACCCTTAGGTACACTGTGTTAATTAATTATTGTAACCCACGTGACCTGTGTAATATTGGCTCCATATCTCAATATGTTGTTTGCTGCCTTTATATGTTTCTATCGGTTGCTTTAAGCGGTAAGTCAATAAACAAATCAAAATAACCACTACTTTCAACATCAATTTCAATCTATGGGTAATAATTATGTTAGTAATGGTAATAAATGGTAATATAATGGTAATAATTATGTTTGTGCTTCTACATATTAGATGACACTACCGTGGCGTGTTTTGTGTCGATGTTAGGAATGTGCAGTGTCATAACTTGTCATAAGTGTTTCCAGAGAATATTATTGTTTGTTTTGCAGTAAATAACGTAAGTTTTGGTAATTTATTTCGTTCTTTTCGTGTTTAGTTAAGCTTTAGAGAACGTTTATAGACAGTAACAGTTTATATTTTTATGAAAGTTAACAGCCAGTTATGTTTTTTTAAACAAAATTGAAGGTTATGTAGGAGCAGCTATTTCTTATTAAAGTGTCTAGTGGGGTACATTGATACGAAACAAGGTGAGGCAGATTGATGCAAGTATCAATGTGCCTCACCTTTGAATTGAATTTCGTATAATTCAAGATGATTGTCATTTTTAGGCTGAAGATATGGTGCGCACTTATCGTAAGAAAACACAGAGAGCTTTCATTAGTGAAGAAGATATTAAATTAGCTATAAGAGATGTTATCAAACACAAAAAAAATCTATCCAAGTTGCTGCAAATGATTATAATATAAAAGCAGCAACACTTCAGCACAGAATTGAAAAACATAAAAAACTAAATTGCCGTGCTAATGATAGCGGCACAGATTCTGGTGCCGAATCTGATATTGAAGTAAAGCGAAAGTACCAGTCGAAATATACAAGCCAACAAATATTCACAAGCGATGAAGAAATTCACCTAAAACAGTATTTGATAAAGTCGTCGAAAATGCATTATGAATCAATACGCTAAAATTATACCTGATTGTTCAATTCCGCAAACCTGGGAAAATAAGAAAATGGCTGGTAAATTTTGGATGCAATTCTATATGAAACGGCATCCTTTCCTAAGTCTGGCTAGAGCGACTGCATTTAACAGAAATACCGTTGATGAATTGTCAGTGATGGAAAAATACAAATTTAGTGCCGATAGAATTTACAACATTGACAAAACTGGTATAACCACAGTGTTGCCAACACCTAGAGTGATTTCAGAAAGATCTGGGGTATAAAAATTTCCAATTTGGTATCTTAACTAGTGCAATTATTTTTTCAGGAAAAAAGCAAGTGGGCCAAATTGTATCGGGTGAATGTGGTCAGTTAGTTATTTTTTGTGGAATTATCANGTTTCTTTTTTCTTAAATTTAGGCACTGAAGATGAAACATTAGTTTCGAAACATGTTTGCTTGAATTTGAATTAAACATTTTAGTATTTCTCAAAAACTTTTTACTTTTACCTACATCATATTTGAAAAATACAAATTTAGTGCCGATAGAATGTACAACATTGACGAAACTGGTATAACCACAGTGTTGCCAACACCTAGAGAGATTTCAGAAAGAGGTGGGGTATAAAAATTTCCAATTAGGTAGAATGTAATTTTCTTAACTTGTGCAATTATTTTTTCAGGAAAAAAGCAAGTAGGCCAAATTGTATCGGGTGAACGTGGTCAGTTACTTGGAAGCATTAAAGCATTTATGCAAGCATGCAAATTCATCAACTGAACGCCCAATTCTATTACTTCTTGTAGATGCAATTAATTATTGCCGAGCAAACAGTATCACAATTCTGTCGTTTCCTCTACACACTAGCCATAAACTTCAACCGCTAGACGTTGGAATTTATAGCCCGTTCAAAGCCAATCTCAAAAGTGCATTTAATGACTGGATGTTGAAAAACGCTGGAAAGCAAATATCTATTTACGATATTCATTTACTTCCAAAAATATTTTAAAGGGTTTTGAGAAACCAGGAATTTGGCCAATAAACAAATTAGTTTCCTGTGATGAAGATTTTTTATCTAGTTATGAGATGATCTTGATTTAACTAATCAGACAAACAACCCCGATCATACCTAACCAGTAAGAGCCCAAACCTATCTACATCAACTTTATCAGAACCGCCAATATCTGTGGTACTAAATCAAGTGGCATCAACGTCGGTGGTATCAGCTTTCACAGAATTGAATGAAAGTGCTTCAATTCTGAATCATCTTCCAAAACACGTTAAACCTTTTCCCAAGGCAGGAGCCAGAAAGAAAACTTCGAAAGTGATGAAAGAAAAATCTCGTATTTACACATCAACTCCAGAAAAAATGAGATTAGAAGAAAATTTGAAGCAAAGGAACGAAAAGAAATTAAAGCAAGTAACAAAAAAACTAAAAATAAATACAAATAATGCAATATACATATACACAGCAGGAGTCAGGGTCTTCTTCTGATTCAGTAGATGATATCAACGACGAGGAATTCCCACCACTGTGCGATGACGATCTGTTGAATGTTGATGATTTTGTTGTTGTAAAATTTTGCACCAAAAAAACTGTCAATAATTTTTTGGCGAAAGTACTGCGTATACTTGATGAACACGAAATGGAAATTAAGTTTTTACGAAAGCAAAAAAGAAACAACAAATTTTCTTTTCCACAAAATGATGATATCAGTTTAGTATCACGTGAAGGGTGTATCAAACTACATAACAGTGAATTTTAGTAAATTCATTTTCCTTGATTTAAAAGTTAGCCATGGTCATGAAAATGAACTGAATTATGATATATATAGAAAAGCAACAATGATACCCACAATAATACCGTACGTACGATTTAGCGCATCCAATCAACCAAAAGAGAAAATAGAGGACGAACCACGGATTTACAGACCTATACATTTCAATAATATCACATACAATTCTAAGCATATTTTTAAAAAGAATAACATTACTTTGGCATTCTCTAACAGAAACAATCTACTGAATATTTTTTCTTTCATAATAAAAGAGATATTCTAAAAGAGAGTGGGGTTTATTTCATCGAATGTTCAGGCTGTTATTCCGCTTACATCGGACAAACAGGAAGAAGATTGGAGAATAGAATACAGGAGCACAAAACCAAGGAAGGATCCAACATCTTGAAACATGCTAAAGAAAAAGGACACAGCATCGATTATGAAAACACAGTTCTGTTACATAAATGTGAAAAAGGTAAAAAGCTAGACCTTTATGACATTTTGGAAATACAGAAACACAAATGAAATAAAAATATAATTTTACTCAACGAACAATAAATTGGAAACATGTGAAAAACCTTTATTTTTATATTTAAAAAACATAAAAGGACAGAAAGTTAGACCTTTTTTTGTATTTAAAATTTTTTTTTTATTATTACAATATATCTAAATATATTTTAAACGGGTTTTAAAGTTAAAGAATTGTCGCCATCATTTTTAGAAACTTTCGTCGCGTTGCAATACCACTCTGTGATATTGGTTGTATACTTTGTTGGGTACGATAATTAATTAAAACACTGTATTTAACTTCTGTTTTGAGGTTAATAGTTCTGCCTTCAACGGAGGGTGCTCTCAATTGTAGCTTCCTTCTCCCTCAACATATAACAACGTAACGCTGCATAACAATTAAAACTAGAACTAACACTAGCTAGAACTAGAAAGTTTCGAGTTTTTCTAGTTCTAGGTGTAGTTAGTTCTAGTTTTAGTTCAATGAAAAATCTATGAACGCTAACATTTATTTTTAAATATACAGATGTGTTAAATAATAATAATAATAATGTATTATGTTAATAACCCAGAGGGCATACATTCGTTACAATCGAAATATAAATACAACATAAAAACATATAAGAATAAATTACTTACATTACATTACATTAAATCCTCGATAAAATAATCGGTGTCCTACGGTGCAATACATTATAAAAATATTAATCGAAGGACTCTATGTCGTTTAA
>NW_019280645.1:80254-121397 GCF_000648695.1 Onthophagus taurus | reverse complement strand
TGTGAAATTTGGTTACCCAAATCGTATTGGTTACGGAATTATTAATGTTTTAAGTTTATTGCTGGGATTTATGGATAACTTCACACCAGTTAAAACTGCGTAATGCACACCGCGCGCAATATACGGTTCGCGACCTAAATTAATTGCTTTAAACACTTGATTATTTGATATGTTATCATGTAAGAATTTGTATATAAACTCGAACTTTGTGTTAATAAAACAGTAATATTGTTATCTTTATAATGCTCATTTCATTCCTAGATTAAATGTCTGGCCTACACGGAGTTTAATCCATTCCTATCGTTTATGGTTTTTGAGAAAAAACAATTAAACCAAAATTTTCCGCCGTTTGTGGAGGGGTGTAGCTCCTTAGGCGAGCCGAAGTGGTTCATATATTAAAGTACCCTTAAAATTCACTAAAGAATCACCCTTTCAAGTTTGTTGCAGTCATTCAGATACACCCTGTATACAATGCCCTCTGTTCCTAGTCCCTTATTTTAGTTTGTAGTCGACGAAAATTTTTGATGTCAAGATTAAAATGAAGCATGACATCCAATACGATGTTATATAAGGTTGTTGATGTAGTGTTGCAGGTTTCATAAAAACCCAAAAATACTTCTTCAATAATAAAGTCATTCCTATACCTTAAACAAATGCTAACCTGTTCGTTAGTGAGATTGAATGCGAAAGATTGATTTTCTTCAAATGTGTCTAGAGACAATGAGATGTTATCGATTTTGACTTGATGATTGGTTGTATTTAGGATAGTAGTAAATGCTTTGTTATTTGGACGAACTTTAACGAGAGATTTAGCAAGAAATACTCCGGGGCACACAGAAATTTCGGAACTGATACTTTGTTTGATATTTTTGTTTAATATATCGACCTCGATAATAGTTTTGAACGAGGGTTTAGATAATATCAATTAGATTTAGAAGGATTAGAATCTGAATAGAGAGGTATCGAAAATGGAAATTTAAAACGATCTATTCGGGGTGAACGGTCAAATAAGCACAGGAACAACTTTTTACAATTTGCTAATATATTTCGGTTGTCGAATTACAACCTTCATCAGAGCGAATTACATTTGCTGTTAAAGAGAAAAAAAATTTTTTTAAAATGGTAGAAGTTTTACAAAATAAGTTGAAAAACTTACTTGTTTATGAAGTGGATAAACCAAAAACATTATTGAACACATTACATAGATATTATTACGTTTGATTAAATTAAAACTTGAAATTTCAAGTAAAATTTTAACGTGTATCTCGTTCGTCTCAATGATTTTAACTTTTAAGTCCAAGTTTTAATTTAATCAAACGTAATAATATCTATGTAATGTGTTCAATAATGTTTTTGGTTTATCCACTTTATAAACAACCAATGTAATTCGCTCTGATGAAGGTTGTAATTCGACAACCGAAATATATTAGCAAATTGTAAAAAGTTGTTCCTGTGCTTATTTGACCGTTCACCCCGAATAGATCGTTTTAAATTTGCCTCCCACGGTTATCGGTCGAAGATACTTCTTGTCGAAAATGGAAGGCATTCAATTCTTAGAGTGTTTCTATTATAACAAATACTAGCTTTTTGTGGTTTAAGGAAGCCGTTTCCTATTGATCCATCAAAGGGTAGATTAGATTCGGCCTTTACGATGTGACATTTTACATCAAAATTTTTGTTATATATTTCCAAGGGAAGTACTATGCAACCAATTCTAGGCACCAATGAATTTGCATTTAGTCCGTTTAGTGACATTGTTTCTGGAGGATTGTATTTAGATTTAGTTTGTTTTAATTTATCTAGTTTGATTAAGGAGACGCTGGCTCCAGTGTCTATTAAAAACATGAATTCGATACTTTGGTAAATCGTTTTTATATAAACCATGCCTTTATTGGCGATGAATATGTCAACAGCTTTGGAAACATTAGAAGAATTTTGATTAATTTGTTGGCATTTGGAGGTAGAAATGGTGTTTGGATTTGATATAGGAAAAGGTGTAGAGTTCGCTTTGAAGCAATTATTAGAATTCGATTTAGGATTTAGGAATGACGAATTAGATTTAGAATTTATAAGATTTGATTCGTATAAAGGATTAGATTTAGGATTAAGTTTTGATTCGAATGACGAATTAGATTTAGAATTTATAAGATTTGATTCGTATGAAGGATTAGGTTTAGAATTAAGTTTTGATTCGAAAAAACGAATTAGATTTAGAATTTATAAGATTTGATTCGAATGAAGGATTAGATTTAGAATTTGATTTAAACTGCGTTTATAACTTTTCCTATAGCAAAATCTTCACAATCTGACATAAACTTTGTTGTTTTCGAATCAAATCTTTCATTCAGTGAATTGACGGACATATCAAAAATGCATGTGGATTGCTGCCATCTTCGTATCTTTAGGTCTCTTTCGTGGTCTAGGAATCAAAGGTTCGTGAAGATCTAAACTCTTTGCCTTTTTCACCACATCGCTCCACAAATCGTGGAAAACATTCCTTTGTGCTTGTACAGCAGTTTTCAAATTTTCTAAATAATTTTTAACATTGCGGAATGATGATGATTTGCATTGCAATGATCGGTTAACCTCTTCAGCCCTTTCTAAAATATTTATTAAAGCACATGTAAAAAATAAAAATTTAAATTGGCATAATTGGATTCGTAATCCGTTGGCTTTAGCCCCAAATTCAGTTTTTTCTAAAAAAATTTGTTCGAGAAGTTCAACGAGTATACTGTAATTTTCTAGCACTGTTTTGCACTATAATTGTTTACTTGTAAACCTTTGTCAGAAATGGCATTAACTGTTTATATATTTTGAAATATAGATAATCGATTCGGAGAACCTTTTACAAATGTAATTAATTCACGTACTATACCTAAAAAATCACGAACTTCACTTATGTTTTGCAATTAAATTCAAATTGTGTGCCCAACAATGTATATACAATGCCCTCTGTTCCAAGTCCCTTATTTTAGTTTGTAGTCCATTCAAGTACCCGCTTACGTTAGCCGCTCCGTCGTAGTATTGCCCACGACAATTCTTGATGTCAAGATTAAAACGAAGCAAGGCATCCAATACGATGTTAGGTGATCCGATATAAGGTGGTTGATGTAGTGGTTGCTGTAGGCAGTTGACAGCGCGAAGTAATGCGCATCTTTTATATAAGTAATAATAACTGTATAAATATAAGATGATTTATCGGTATGACCCGGAATTGCATGACCCTGTAGAGTTAAGTAGCGCAAAGACGATACAACTTTTGTTAAAGCTACTCGAAGGCTTTTCGCATGTCATTTAATTTATTTTACTCCGAGATTCTACAACATTGGTTCCTTTATTTAAAGATAATTGAATTGTAACGGCGAAGCGATGAAGATTGCGACTTGCTCATGCGACTTGAAGCGCTCTATTGCTTTTTTCCAGTTCGAAAATCACTCAGTTACAAATGCTTTTAAAGAATCTAGATTTGAAGATTTATGTTTTGTATGAGGCGGAAAAGAATTAGCGTAATATGTACACATATTTCGCATGCTTTGGGGTTCCGCGCCTATCCTCTCCTTTTCTATCCTCATTCCTACTTTCTTCAATTTTTCTAATAATTTAAATTTCCCAATTTAAATATTTATCCAACTACCTGTATCAGAACCCTTACAGTAATAATTTTTAAACTTTTTGTAATATATTTCGGAATTATAAAATGTTTTTCAACATAATCTGTCAATCTTATAAATGTTTTTGAAGACCTGGATGTAACTTTTAACTTTTAACGAGTAACTAAATAATATAAAAACAAATTCATTATTGTTAACTTCTGATTAGTTTGCATTAAAACAATATTATAAAACTCTGAGTCTCTGAAGATGCCTATAAGGCGAAACTAGTCTGACGAATTATAAATAACATCTTTTCAACCAGTTAAAATACATTGAAACTTTTGTTTTCTCTTGACCATTTACTTCTCCACTGGTAACATGGATTTAATCAATTTTACCTCGTATAAATAGTAAATGCCATTCTTTCAATAAGACTTCAGTCCGTTGTCCAAAATGTTTTTAGTGTATTCGTATAAAACTCTAGTAATTTTAATAATTAGTCTGAATGTATGCCATATGTTTGTATATTATTTTTTTTGTGATCAAGCTAACAATTTTATGAGAAAATGTCAAAAGACAATAAAGTTAATAAAGAGTTAATAAAAAGTAAGAAAAAAATTAATTAAGCAAACACTAACTGTTAAGCTGTGGGGTTGTTAATCGAAAGTTGGAATGAATTTTTATTGAAAAAATCTTAGTAAGCTTCAGAAATATTTTTGACATTTAATTGTCAGTGTTTTTTTACTATTATTAGTAGTATTGTTTTTCAAATTAATTTTTGAATAAAGTTCTATCCCATTCACGCTCGTTCACTCGACGTTTCAAAATTTTAAATAAAACAATAATAATAGTGAAAAAAACACTGACATTTAAACGTCAAAAATATTTCTGGAAAAAAAACTCTAGGGGAGCCGAAGTCGCTCATAGTTCATATAAGAAAGTACCCTTAAAATTCGCTAAAGAATCACCCCCTGAAGTTTGGGAACGTCATTCATTCGTTTAGATTTCTATAAATAAATTATCCGTCAGATTTTGTATCTTTATGCCAGTCGAGGGATGTCACTATTTTGTCGATATGACTTTGCACAAGCCAAAAATCGATCACGTGTAGTACGACATGTGAATTTAATGATACATTCTTCACAGGAGCACACGAGCAATCGGAGTGATTTCGCATGGGCAATCTATGCACAGCATCAATATCTGCTTTGAGCAATCAATAGCATTCCCAATCTCCGAAACAATTAAGCTTAGATCCTCCTTAATCTTTTCAGGTATGCCAAACAAGATCAAGTTAGTAAGTCTGAAATACTGCTAGAGCCATGTAGGCATTCATTGTAAGGATTATTTATGGAAGATTATCATAATTGCACCTCCTCTAATTTTTGTGGTTTGGAAGCCTTGTCTTTGGAAGGTATCCCAGTTTCTGTATTGAATGGCATGATCTGTCTTCAGTTTGGTTTCTATAAGTAGGGCTACATCACTACCATTTTTTTGTAGATAATTAAGGATTAAATGTTTTTGTTGTTGAAGCTGTTGACATTAGCATATATTACTTTAACATGATGTTATGAGATGTTATATTCATTCTCCTGTTCGGCGGTCGATGAATCTGATGGTTGCTATATGTAGCCAATCTCAGTGGGTAAGATCTCTGTTATTTGCATTATCGTTTGGTTGCCGTTGATCGGGGTCGTTGCGGGAGGGGAGTTTGTAAGTAGCAAAGCGAGCTCTGAGTTTCTCAATCAGTTCTTATATATTTGAGTTGATAGTGTGTGGGTTTGTGTATTCAGGAGTTTCTAGGTATTCTGGGATATCGAACTTTCTATGTCATTAGTTTTCTTATTGGTGTTTTTAATTTTTATTGACGGGTTTCCTTCTATTGGTATTATTGGTCCCTTTTTGCATTTGAAAGACTAAGCGTGGTCTCGTAGTGACCTTCTATGTTCCCGCATGCTTTGCCCATTTCAAATAAAGTTGTGGTGCATTTGTCTATACTGTTTTTCCTTGCATTTACCGCTGATTGTTGTTTCTTCGCAGTTTTGTGTTATGTGGGTGAACATTCAGTCCACAGTATTGGTGTTGGTGGAGGCACGTCGCTTACGATTATTTTATAATGTTTGAACACGAAATAAAGTCCTTCCTTAACCAGCCTTTGAAAAGCATTTACATCCCCTGTTAATTTGGACTTTGCGTGTTGGCTTGTTGTATCCGTATCTAATGCTTTTGTTTCTACTAGAAATGCGCGTAGAGCGTTTTATTTTTGCTTTATTTATTTTTGTTTCCACATTGCAAATTATTGCCGAGTATAATTCTGAATTTTCATATTTGACTGAAAAATTTCGTGACTGATTTTCTTTACGATTTCCTTTTGTTTCTATTTTTTAATGAATGTAGTAAGATTTTTACGTGACGTTTTGCATCCTGGATTTTTAAGAGAAATGCTCCTCTATTGAAGGAAATAATATCTTCACTTATTGAATTGTATCCTTTTTGAATTTCGGCCCAATTTAATGCTAGTTCTGCTCAGTGTTTTAAATTCTTTATTAATTTCTTTAATTTCGTCGCTATGTGTGTATGCGGGTTGATTAATGGCGTTTAATTAATTTTTTTTGTTATTATTTATAAAAGTGTTTATGTTTTTATGTATTTGTTAGATTTTATTTATATCAAAGGAATTGATATAAAGTTTTATAAATACCTCTTTCGATGTTTTCTGGGTTGGTTAAACGGGTTTCATTAAAAAAAAGATTATATCAAAAATTGTTTCGAACAAAAGATGTTTATAGTTCAATTTTAAATAAATAATCTTAATAAAATAAATTGATATCTGTTTTAGTTAAGACTATGTACTGGGATGATATTGATGGTGTAGTCGGACATTAATTAATTGTCGATTCTAATAAAAATTATTAGGAAGAAAAGTTGTTTAAAATTCAATTTTCATGAATGAATACAAGTTTTCACTCATGAAATCGTCGCTAATTATCCTTACGAATGCGCCTTCATCTGCATTAATAAAAATGGCTCAAACTTGGCATACAGGTAGTTTATGGAAAAATATTCGATACGTATATCGTCATATCTGCCCGATCGCCGTTTTAAGGGTAGAAATCGCCCTTTCCGATTTACAATTATTTTATTATTTTTTTTTTTAGTTTTAAGGTCGCTGATGACAAACCTGATGCCCGTTTTCGAGAATTTAAAATGGCGCACACAAAAAGGCAAAGAAAGAAAAATTTTTAAAAATGTAAGAAATGAGGATAATTTTAAGGCGGATTTCTAGAAAAACGGTAACAGTAACGAATCATGGAAACTCATCACTACAAGTAGTGATGCATGTATCAATCAAACCTTTCTTATTATTAGTGCTACCCAGGATGAACGACGTGGACGTGATAGTGTTCTCATCCCATTGGGGATGACTATACTAAAAGTACAAACGTCCAGATGCCGATTTTCCAGTGGTTCCAGCGGAAATCGTAAAAATTTGGATATTTTTGTTGTCTTTACCAATATTATCAAATTTTTTTAGTCTAACCAGTCCAAGAATCTAATAAAAGAACAGAAAATCAATTCAATTAATGGCAAGATTGGAAGTTAATTTGCTTGATTTTGTTCCAAATACGGTAATATTGTCTGCTTTGTAAAAAGTTATTTCAACGATTGGCTCAAATTTACCATTAGCTCTTGCAGAACTATTAATAAAAGGGACTTGAAATCTCCATTAGCAGAAACGATTGGCTAAATAGTGTAGCTGTGTATCAAAGAATTTAAAAATTGTGATCTACAGGTGTTTCTAATTTAAATCCCGGTTGATCGGAATTATAGACATTGTCTTCACGTACCGACGTAATTTCTCACTTTACTTTAAAAACAAATTCGTTTGATGCTTCTAGTAATTGTTCTTTTGACGACATTCGCTTTTTAGTCACCAATTTGCTTACTTTTCGTGATACAAATCCATGATTCACAATGTCGGTGGCAAATTGACTTCTTCTTTAGCCCGTAAAGCCTATTTTTTTATATCAATGTCATGAATAAGAAGCAATGTCTCAGAGGAAATTTTAAATTGATCCAAAACCTACTTCGAAATTTGTAATAAGTAATTTTTCATTTCCCGAGCCACATTCTTTAATTTGCTCCTCCCACCTACATAATGATTTCAAATCAGGAACTTTCTTAAATCTGTGCTGAACTGACTTTAAAGGCAAAGCTTTTGTCTTACCGGAACGCCAAAATTGTACAGCCTTTTTTTATATTCATTATCAATATCAATTATAGTTTTCTTGCAATCCTTTAGTGATTCTTCGAAATCACTTTCAGAAACATCATCACAAGAAATTGTTTCAGAACATACACTTTCTTCATTAAAGCTTAAAGTATCAATGCTTTCAACAAATATCTCTGCATCTATAGTATCTTTAATCATTTTTTTTTAATTAGCTGCATAAGACTTTTCTCCCTCAGTAATAATTGAATCAACATTATATTCGGGAGAATTAAAACGTCTTTGTAATAAAACAGCATTGTTTCTTGGGTTCATCGCCATTTTCTTTACAGGTTCTTTATATCCGTAAATCGAAAGCAGCAAAAACAACCACAACTATTAAAAGATAAAAGTTCAACTTGCGACAAGAGCAGTTGACGGTAGCGAATACAGCGAGTAAGTGAGCTTAGCGATTGAAATGAGAAACCGTCCGTTCTAGGTACACCGCGTCGTCTGCTACATCAAGCATTTTGACAATTTAAGCTTTTGTACTTAAACATAAAATCCATCAATCATATAATTCATTTTTCCGAGAGCAACAATTCATTTACCGCTTTTGTAACGTATAATAATAATACAAATTTTAAAAACAATAAACAATTTTTAAGCAACAAATTTAATGGATTCACTACAGATTATAATTATTATTAAACAAACATTTTAGAATAATTCGTAAAATAATCGAACTTATCTCTAAAACGGCGATCGGGCAGATATGACGATATACATACGTGTCGAATATTTTTCCATGGCACTTCCCTAGTGTTAGTTGTCAGTTATGTTTTAATTTTTTGAAAATAGAAATTAATACTGAAAGAATAAACATAACTAAAAGAGATTATTCTTTTAAACATACATACACCTCTGTTTTTCAGTGAAAACCTGACAGGCACATCGTATTTACGGTTACTAGAAAATAAAATAATTCCACGTATGACAAGAATTACAGAAGAAAATCCAGGAGAATTTCAAATGGATGTTATCTTACAGCAGGATGGTGCGCCACCGTGGACCCACAGAATGGCCAGCTAGATCTCCAGATCTAACACCCTTGGATTTCTTTTTTGTGGGGGTATTTAAAATCTAAAGTGTATTTGAAGCCGCTAGAAAATATTATGCAGTTGAAAGAAAAAATTGTTGAAGTATGCAGAAATATCGATTCTGAAGTTCTTGATCGAGTGAGAGAAGAAACCTACATATGAATTTGTAGGTTTCCCTTGATATAATAAATTTAATTTATCAAATTATTATTAACTGTTTAAGTATATTTTTAGTTATTTTGTTTTTTTCATAAATATATAGGATTACAAATTTATATGGCCGTGTATTATTAATGCTAATCATTTATTATAAATCATAAAGTTAAGAAAATGTATCAGACTCGTAAAAATTCTTGATTGTAAATTTATTTTATAAACTAAATTTTTAAATATCCTTTCTAATATTTTAATTTATGTACATATCGTACTAAACTGAAAAAAAAATGTACAAAAGGACAAAAAAAGATCTTTTATTAGATTGCAATTAATATTTAAACAATAAGTTTATATTAATAATATTTAATTTATATTATAATTGTTTTGTTTTTTACTGCAATTCTAAGTATATTTTGTGAAAAAGAAATCACCCGTCACAAGAGCGCGTACCAATATCCATACTGCTCGGTATTTACCTGGTCGACTGTCCTGCGAGAAATCGGCGCGACGAACTTAATGCCGCGCGTCTAGACCCGTCGATAATTTTACACAGTTCAAAGGAAACGCGCCGCGCGTGGAGCGAACGTACACTCACACGGCGCGAGGGTTGCAAATTTACTGGTCGTTTTGGTGCCTATAGTTTAGTCACGTAGTAGCTGTGTAGCAAACAACATGCCTTGGACAAACGAGATCATTTCCGAATTTTTAACATTATACGAAAAAGAAACAATAATTTGGAACCCAAAACATGAGGAGCATAAAGATCGCAATCTTATCCATGATGCATGGATACGAATCCAGCAACAATTAAGTATTAATTGTAGCTTAACAGAATTAAAAAAGAAAAAAGATACTTTAATGGGGACATTCCGGAAATGTCATGCAAAAGTTAAAGGAAGCATGAAAACAGGAAGCGGGGCAGAAGATGTTTTTAAACCTGAATGGTTTGCCTATGAGCAAATGGCAAGGTTTCTCAATTCTACATATAATCCCAGAAAAACAAAATCTTCGGAGGTAATTATTATTTATTAACATTACTTACAATATTAATTACTAATGTTATACTTCCGATAAAAAACTCTTATACATTTAAATTATTTCCGTCATACAACTAGTGTGACTATAACTAGTAAAATTAGTGTGAAATTATTGTTCAATATTGGTCTTGCCATGGTACTGCGCCAGATGTTTTAAAATATTCTGCAAAAATGTCCCTAACATTTCTGGCTTCAATTCCAGCTTTTCTAGCTACTTTTCGAAGTGGAAGCATAGATGTAATGTTGTTATCTTCATTTCGCCATGATCCACCTTGAAATTCGCCATTTAGTTCTCCATCGAACGCACCATTTGGGGTATACAATATTCTTGAGGTCTTACTTTTTCTCAAATAGTTATGTAATAAAACGCAACACATTACAATATTTGTAGCCTTCTCTGGTGATAGTAGTATTGGTTTTCTAAGTACTCTGAAAACAGCCGACATAATGCCAAAAACATTTTCTACAATACGACGAGCACTTGAGAGACGATAGTTGAAAATTCTTTCCTTAGTTCCTTTGTTATGGACACCAGCATAAGGTTTCATACTATTTGATGATAAGGCGAATGCGTCATCTGCCACGAATACATAAGGCATAGGCTTGATTTGAGTGGGTAGTGGAGCTTCTAACGGAAGATTAAGCTGTTTATTATCCAATTTTTGGAAAAATGAAGTATTTCGAAAAACTCCTCCGTCGCTAATTCTTCCTTGGCATCCAATGTCAACATAAGTGAAACAATAATTAGCATCTGCCACTGCTAATAATACAATACTAAAAGTGCCCTTATAATTGTAAAATTCTGTTCCGCTATGTTGTGGACATTGAATTGCAATATGCTTGCCATCGATAACCCCAACTAGCTGATATAGAAGAGTACGAAAATGAAAATCAAGAATCTTCTAATAATGTACATTTATCAGAAAATGAAGTTACTAACTTTAATAGTTCAAACTCAAAAGGCATTACAGTTTTAACCACAAATATTACTAATAGTAAAAAGCGCAAAATGACGATATCAGAAAAAGAAAGACGTACGGATGAGGCGTACAATTATTTAAAATCTATAAAAGAAAAGTCTATCGACGATGAATGCTCCTTGTTCTCTGAACTACTATGTCAAAAACTGAGAGCTTTGGACAAGAACATACGTGACAATGCTATGCATGAGATTGATTGCCTAATGTTTCGTTTAAAGCAACAACAGTTTCAGTTTGTTCAACCATCCAATTCTCAAACATCTTATTCTCAAGCATACTCACAGCACCCATCATTTGCTCACCGTAGCTTTCACACATTTTCAAGCTTTTCCCCTTTGTATTCTCACTCTCAATCTTCTCCTTATTCTCAAACATCCTCGGGGTTTTCGCCTTCTCCTTGTTCTCCACCATTACCAGAATTTTTGCCATCTCCTGATTCCCATGCTCAATCATCCACAGAATCATCACAATCATCTACTCATTCTCAGCCATTCTTAATAACACAACAAGCTTTTCAATCGCGGTCGCAATAATATTCTAAAACCCTACCTTTATTTCTCCTTGTAATGTGTCTATCAACGCACTGCAAACTTCATCGACGCATTTTGAGACGGTCTGCGGAGAAAATTTGAATAAATAAGATAGACTTGCGTAGCTGTCCCCAGTTGCTAGAAACCTCAGTGCCACAGCCAACCTTTCTTGTACCGGAATGCACTTTCTCATGTTAGTGTCCATTTTTGATATTCGTTGCCCAATTTTATTAATGAAAAATTCAAAATCTGCTGCAGACATTCTACAAAAATTGAAGAATTTTCTAGAAGGTTCACTGTTTAAATCGTACAACATGTCACTAGCGTTGTATCTAAAAATACATTTATAAAAATAATAAAATAAAACATTTCATATATTTTTCAAATTTACCTGGACCGACTTTTATTGTGCGACGCCAACCACCACCTTTTCCTTTTCTTTTTTTTTTGTAAATCATCACTTTCGGTGTTTAATAAAATATAGCAAGCTGCTGCGCAACCGGCCATTCGTTCCCGACGCCTCAACATTTTCAAATGTGAATATAGAGGAGAATCGCCGCGCCAAAATTGCCGCGCGGCACTCCACGCTTCGCACGCCAGGCGCGTAACTCTACACGCCGTGTAATGCCACCTTTAGCAGAATTCAAGTTCGGAGGTTCGCACGTACTTACAGGTCCGTGATTTCAATAGGAATAAAACCAGAAAGGGCAATGATGGTGACTTGTATAAGTGACGCTACTAACTGAGAATTACCTACAAGTTGTAGTTGTTGTGTATGCCGTTATACATATTTTAACTATATGTATTTGTTAATCCAGATAGATAATAATTGAAATGGTTGAAATATTTACAATTTATAAACCTTTTATTTACTAAAATGGTTGTTAAATCTACAGTAGGTGTAGCTATATTAACGACAAGAACGATTAGTTAATTAGTTAATCCAGATAATTGAAATGGTTGAAATATTTATAATTTATAAATCTTTTATCTAATAAAATAGCTGTTTGATCTACATTAGATGCAGCTATATTAATCACAAGAACGATTAGATTATTTAACTATTGAATAGATGTAACAGCGTATTATATAGTAGTTATATAATCTAATCTCTAGTTGAAATATCTAATTTATAAATATTTTATGTTTTTCAACAAAAGAAATAGATACTTTAACTACTATTGCTTTAACTAATGAAAAACATAAAAATACCTATCCACAAACATTCATTTGACTAATACTTCATATAGTCTATCTACTTTTTCGACAACTAATGTGAAATAGCTATTTGATCACATTATTTTTCTCTGGGTAGGAACACTATTGTCATCTATTTCGTAAAAATACTTTTCAATCCTGTAAACACTGGGGTTGGTACTTCAAATTTCCCAGAAACGTCTAATGACCGGTCTCGCTGAGACACCCTGTATAATTGGTATAATTTGAGGATTGGTTTGTTGTTGAATATAGTATTGCAGAGAAGGTGTAAGCCTTACATCCTGCGTTGAGTTGGAAAATACCAGAACCATGTAGGTCAATATCAGTGATTTTAGAGTCGTGCGTGTCGCAACTTATCGTTACGCTGGTTTTCGTCGAAATTACGTATAACCAAGAATTTGGTGATGACGAATGCCAAATTTCTATTTCTGCATTCAGTGTCCTCGTTGGACAATCATCTGGTATTATACCTTTAGGATTGATCTTTAATTTTGTTTCGCAGACAGGTCGTTCTGCGGTTGAAAATGTACCTTCGAGCATAAATAATCTTCATCGGAGATCTTTTTACAAGCTGATAAATCTTTCAATCGACTATATTGCATCCTAGTGGTACTTAACAATAAGAATGGATAGAGGAGATCGATGTAGGAATAAACAGTAGTATTTGTGTAGTGTGCAGGGAAAAGGATTAAATTATATAAATTGAATAATTGATCGTTAACTAGAGGTATTTTAATGGCATAGATAAGAATTTCGTTGTCGTAAAAAGCGGTTAATTCGCAAATAGAAAAGTACCTATAAATGTTTTGCATGTCGTTCAACAGAATAGGGAATTCTGTATTGCTTCTAAGTTTAATTGTTAAAAGTTCCTTACGGAGATTAATAGGGGTGATAATTGAAGGGTGAACGATGTTTTGTCTAGCAAATAATATTGTGGAGATTTCAACATTTCAACATCTGTCTCTTCGTTAAGCTCGGAAATCATTTCGGTTAAAAGAGACATGTGTTTTAAAATTACTTGTTTCTTTGATAAGGTTTCGATCATATTATTGGTTTTATCGTTGATTTTATTAATTTTCTTTATATTGGAATTGATTACGTCTTCATTGGCTTGTAACAATTGGGCTGAGTTATTATAACTGCTAATGGCATCTGAAAGGATATGAATTTGTTGTCTCATTAACGACTGAATATCGTGATTTTGTTTAGTTAACCCTTTAATAGAGTCGGAATAATATTTCGCATCGGAAGCATCGGGTGTACCGAAAAGCCAGTTAAATGCATAATATACTCCGTTAAACAATCCGCGGCGTTTTCGATTTTGATTCGAATTTTGGTGACCGACTGGGGATTTTGGATTTTCATTAGTTTGAGAGGTTCTTGACAAGACATCGTGTCTGGAATTTTAGAACATAATTGAATTAAGTTTGCTTCTATATTTTCGACAAATTTTACTTTTCGCTGAATGAATGATATGTTAGAAAAAGATATCAAAGTAAATTATTTGCTAGATATTTTGGCGTATCCGACGTTTTGGTAGAATATACCAGAGTTGTTTGGTATCTCAGTTGTTTTGAAACTTGTAGAATTGACGAGTGTTATAATGGAGAAGAAGAGGAGTAGAGGGGATGATACATAGGTTTTAGGTTTCCTCATCTGGAATGAAGAGTTTCAACATACTAGTATGGTATTTAACTTCTTTATCAGGTTTTATTAATATTTTTACGGTATTATTGTCATTCACGTGTTTTATTCGGAACGGACCTCTGTAATTGGGACTTAATTTTTTACTGAGGCCTGATTTAATATTTTTGTTTAGTATGTAGACAAGGTCATCAACTTTAAATGTTATCTCTCTAGCGTTTTTATCGTAGTATTTTTTCGATGTTTCTTTGGATTGTAGTAAGTTCTGACTTGCGATTTCGTGTATTTTATTTTATTTGAATTTTAAATTAGTGTAGTAATCGTCGTAAGAGTAGCGGAATTCTGGGGACTCTGTTAATATTCTAGGGATTGTAGCTTTATGTCCAAAGACGAGTTCGAAAGGAGTTAGATTTGTGGGTGTTATATGTGAACATAGCTAATTCTACATATTCATCCCAATTAGTTTGGTTTGAATTGATATAATGTTTTAAATGTCGTTTTATAGTGTGATGACTCCTTTCTAGAGCACCATTAGTTTGAGGGTGATATGGGCTAGAAAATACATGTTTTATTTTAAATAAACGATTTAACTCTTTTAAAATATTTGAACAGAAGTCTGATCCTTGATCGGTTAAAATGCATTCTGGAATACCGAATACAGTGATGAATTGGAGCAGGGTGTTTGCAACGGTTGTGGCTTCGTGATTTGGGAGTGACTTCGCGTAGGAATATTTTGTTAGATCGTCTTGCATGGTAAGAATAAATCTGTTTCCATTTTCGGTTAGAGTGAGGGGACCTACGACATCTAAGGCTAGCCTTTGGAATGGTTTTCACTGGTAGTTGTGATTTCCATAGGAGCTTTAGTTGGTTTATGGTTAGTTTTGTTGATCTGACAAGAATGACAGTTTTTAATGTGCCTTTTAATATCTTTTTTCATATTGTGCCATTTGTAGTTTTGTTTGATTTTCTTGTACGTTCTTATATAACCATGGATGAATTATGGTTATCTTCTAAAATTTGTTTGATCTCTTCTTGATCTTTTGGGCAAATTTTTGGTTTGTTAACGAGAATTACTTGTATCTTTTTAAATACAAAATGGATCAATTCATTAAACATTTCCTGTTTTAAATGATGGCATTCTTCAATCGGATTTTTCAGGTAGATTTTAGAAATTTTTTGTTTTATTAAAATTCGTTTTAAATTTTGTAATGAACGGAATAGATTTTTATAATCTAACTTGTCGAAATGATTCAGCTTAGTAATAGAAATAAAAGTGGTTTGGTTTTTCGAATTTTTTAGTGTTAAAGAGTCATAGAGGTTTATCTCGTCTGGTATTGAAGTGAGATCTTGAAGTTCTTTAAGATTATCATAGCATGGGTTTTCTTGGTCCAGATCTTTAGAATAAAATAGGACGTTAGGAAAGTTTGAAAAGATGTTATCTTTTATGATTTCAATCTCTGGGATTTGGGAATTCCTATAGTGGTATTTAATGAAATTGGAGTAAGTTTAATCATTTGTGATGGTTAATATGGAATTTCTAGACAAGGCGTCAGCGTTGAAATTTATTTTACCAGGTTTGTATTGCATTTCATAATCGTATTCCTCCAATTTAAGTCTCCAACGAAGAAGTTTGCTGGACGATATAAATATGGTCGGAAATGATTTACAGCCCAGATTATAGCAAGTGCTTCTTTTTCGGTGGTACTGTAATTACCTTCCGCTTTATTAAGCGTTCGAGAAGCATAAGCCACTGGCAGGTCTTTTCCGATTTCTCCCTGTGATAAGACGGCTCCGATAGCATAATCAGATGCGTCCGTGGTTAGCAAGAATTTTTCTTTGAAATATTCGGGTTGTAGAATGGGTTGAGTTGTAAGGATATTTTTAAAAATGATTCCGTTCTTTAGAAGACCAATCGAAAGGTATATCTTTCTTTAACAATGACGTAAGAGGTTTGGCAATAGATGAGAAATCTTTAATAAATCGACGATAGTACCCTATCAAACCTAGGAATTGTTTTATTTGTTTGGGATTTTTAGGAATAGGATAGGTGGAAACGGCTTTTATTTTCTCGGGATTTAGAGCTACACCTTTGTCACTAATCACGTGACCTAGGTATGCTACTTCTTTTCTTAAGAATTCACATTTGTCTGGCTGTAACAGGAGGTTACTGTTTCTAACTCAACTGAAGACGGCTTTTATCTTGTCGGTATGCTCTTGGAGATTAGACGCGTAGATAACTATGTCGTTCAAGTAAACAAAACATTGTAATCCTTGTAATTCAGAAAGAACGGTATTCATTAATCTTTGGAAGGTGCTAGGGGAGTTTTTTAAACCAAATGGCATTCTGGTAAATTCATAGTGATCGTATGGCGTAGAAAACGCGATCTTTGAGATGTCTCTTGGGTGCATTTTTATCTGGTGGAAACCGCTAGCAAGATCAAGGGTGGTGAAGTACACGGAATGACCCAATTGATCGAGGATGTCCTCGATATTAGGAAGAGGATATAAATCTCCTACCGTGACATCGTTTAGCTTCCTGTAATCTATGACGATTTGCTATTTTTGCTCGCCAGAAGCTTAGAATTTTTTCGGCACGATCCACAAGGGACTGCAATAAGGAGAGTCGGATGGTTAGATGATGCCTTGTTTCAGCATCTTTTTTAATTTGTTTATCGACTTCTGTCTTATGAACTTCAGGAAATCGATAAACTTTGGAATGAATCGGCATTTGATCGGTTACAACAATTTCGTGTTTCACGGCTTGCGTGGAACTTAATTCGTCATTGGGTAAATAAAATATGGCATTAAATTCTGTGCAAGTCTCTAAGATAGAAGATTTTTCTTCGAAGTTCAAATGATCTAATCGAAGATTTTCTTTTAGAAGTTTAATTCGATCTTTTAAATGTGAATTGGAAGATGATGGGGTGAGATTGAATGCGAAAGATTGATTTTCTTCAAATGTGTCTAGAGACAATGAGATGTTATCGATTTTGACTTGATGATTGGTTGTATTTAGGATAGTAGTAAATGCTTTGTTATTTGGACGAACTTTAACGAGAGATTTAGCAAGAAATACTTCGGGGCACACGGAAATTTCGGGACTGATACCTTGCTTGATATTTTTGTTTAATATATCGACCTCGATAATAGTTTCTGAACGAGGGTTTAGAAAATATGAATTAGATTTAGAAGGATTAGAATTTGAATAGAGAGGTATCGAAAATGGAAGGCATTCAATTTTAGAGTGTTTCTATTATAACAAATACTAGCTTTCTGTGGTTTAAGGAAGTCGCTTCCTATTGATCCATCAAAGAGTAGATTAGATTCGGCCTTTACGGTGTGACATTTTACATCAAACGTTTTGTTATATATTTCCAAGGGAAGTACTATGCTACCAATTTTAGGCACCAATGAATTTGCACTTAGTCCGTTTAGTGACATCGTTTCTGAAGGATAGTATTTAGATTTAGTTTGTTTTAAATTATCTAGTTTGATTATGGAGACGCTGGCTCCAGTGTCTATTAAAAACATGAATTCGATACTTTGGTAAATCGTTTTTATATAAACCATGCCTTTATTGGCGATGAATATGTCAACAGCATTGGAAACATTAGAAGGATTTTGATTAATTTGTTGGCATTTGGAGGTAGAAATGGTGCTTGGATTTGATATAGGAAAAGGTGTAGAGTTCGCTTTGAAGCAATTATTAGAATTCCATTTAGGATTTTTAAGATTCGATTCGAGTGAAGGATTAGATTTTGAATTAAGTTTCGATTCGAATGACGAATTAGATTTTGAATTTATAAGATTCGATTCGTATAAAGGATTAGATTTAGAATTAACTGTTGATTCGAATGACAAATTAGATTTAGAATTTATAAGATTTGATTCGTATGAAGGATTAGGTTTAGAATTAAGTTTTGATTCGAATGACGAATTAGATTTAGAATTTGATTTAAACTGCGTTTATAACTTTTCCTATAGCAAAATCTTCACAATCTGACATAAACTTTGTTGTTTTCGAATCAAATCTTTCATTCAGTGAATTGACGGACATATCAAAAATTTCAAAATATATTTTACGAAACATATCTTCGGGACTATCAAATACATGTGGATTGCTGCCATCTTCGTATCTTTAGGTCTCTTTTGTGGTCTAGGAATGAAGGTTCGTGAAGATCTAAACTCTTTGCCTTTTTCACCACATCGCTCCACAAATCGTGGAAAACATTCCTTTGTGCTTGTACAGCAGTTTTCAAATTTTCTAAATAATTTTTAACATTGCGGAATGATAATGATTTGCATTGCAATGATCGGTTAACTTCTTCAACCCTTTCTAAAATACTTATTAAAGCACATGTAAAAAATAAAAACTTAAATTGGCATAATTGGGTTTGTATATTCAGTTTTTTCTAAAAAAAATTGTTCGAGAAGTTCAATGAGTGTACTGTAATTTTCTAGCACTGTTTTGTACTATAATTGTTATTGTAAACCTTTGTCAGAAATGGCATTAACTGTTTGTATATTTTGCAATATAGAAATATAATCGATTCGGAGAACCTTTAACAAATGTAATTGATTCTCGTACTATACCTAAAAAATCACGAACTTCGCTTATGTTTTGCAAGTAAATTCAAATTGTGTGCCCAACAATGTATATACAATGCCCTCTGTTCCATGTCCCTTATTTTAGTTTGTAGTCCATTCAAGTACCCGCTTACGTTAGCCGCTCCGTCGTAGCATTGCCCACGACAATTCTTGATGTCAAGATTAAAACGAAGGCATCCAATACGATGTTATACAGGGTGTTCATTTCAAAACTTTCCACCTCAATTTCTGTAAATCCGGAAGTTTAAAAAGAAAATCGCTGAAATAGGTAAAGAATAAAACCAAGGGGGACAACTTTTTATGCAAAAATTGACTCACTCACTTCAACCCCCCGCCGCCAGAAACCAACCCCTTAAAAATCTTAAATGGAAAGGGGTGTCAAGTGATACCTCATTTTAAAGGTCTTTTAAGGTACTACATGTTAGTATTTATTTTTTTTAAATTGATCGATTCGTTTTCGAAATTTTTGCGAAAATCTTTGTTTTGTATTTCCCGCTTTAATTAATATTAAAAACTTTAATCACCTTCTTAAAAGCAAGAATAAGTAATATTTTATTATTAATTTATAAAATTAAATTACCATGGTCGTTTTTACAACGACCATTAAACCTTTATTATTTCGGAGCAAACGGAAATATTTAAGAAAACTAAACACGTATAATTGTGAATTAAACTAAATTTTATTGAAAGTACTTTTGTTTTCTCTTGACCATTTACTTCTCCACTCGTAACATGGATTTAATCAATTTTACCTCGTATAAATAGTAAATGACATTCTTTCAATAAGACTTCATTCCGTTGTCCAAAATGTTTTTAGTCTATTCGTATGAAACTCCAGTAATTTTAATAATTAGTCTGAATTTATGCCATATGTCTGTATATTTCTTTTTGTGATCAAACTAACAGAGAGAGAATATATCTTTATTCGGTTATGGACCTACATGTTTATATAGGTCTTTCCGCCGTAGAACATTATTACAAACTACATACATATTTATAATTTTTATATACATAAGGCATTATTTTTCATTATATGTCACTAAGTTTTTCTAATAGTGTAGTCTTCTGTCCGGGATTTTTGTCGTTGTTTCTAGGTAAGCACATATAATTCAATAAATGTCTGTTCAATGTTCTGTTGATAAATTTTTGTCGTAGTAGTTGGAGTCTTTCTGTTATTGGTGTGATGTTTATCCGTTCGTATAGCTTTTTATTTTGAATGTTGTGTAGTGGGTTATTCGGATGGCGTATCTTTGTTATTATCCTTAAGCATCTTCTTTCCGCTTTATTAATAATGTCAAGTGTTTGTTTCGGTGCACTGGTAGTTAGGACATGTTCATACTCCAACACAGGTCTCACTATTGCTTTGTAGATGTGTACGGCCGTTTTAGTGGAAATTCCTTTATTCCCATACGCTAAGCTTTCAAAGTGTTTTGCTCTTCTTATTGCTTCGAGTTGTTTTCCTTTGTAGTGTTTTTTGAGACGTAGTTCCTTGTCTAAGATCATACTTAGATATTTGATGTTTTCCAATGGTCTTAATTTACCATGTTTTGTTTGGATGTAGGGAGAGTCCTCTTTGATGTTGTGGTAAGGTAGTAAGAGCTGGAATTTGGAAGGGTTGTATTTGGCGATAGTTGTATTGTGTTTTTATCGTGCTTATAAGGTGTAAATACATTGATTTAAGAAAAACGGGTTAAAGTTTCAAGTCGTAAAAACAAATTTTTTCAATTATAAATAACTTGTAGGCTAGTTCATTTTAGCTTCTTCATAAAATTCACTTTCGATCGCCAACTTGTCTTACGTCGTTCCTGCCAAGTAATTCGATGTTCGTCCATTTGTTCAGCGTATATTTTGGCTTGCCTCAGAGTAATTATATTTAATTTACTCATTATTTCCAAAATGCTAATGTGTCCTTCATTAAATAAACTAGCCGCAACATATGTACTAATTTCCACTATTTTTAAGCCAGAATTTAGGTGCTTTAAAGGCAAATAGTGGAGTTGAAACTTTCATTGGCATTTTGAGTGTGGCCCCCCAAATCTTATTAATAAATTTTCTTGGGATAAATCTTCATAAATTGAATATATGTGTTGCTGAACATCTGGATGCTTCATCAAGGAATCCGACCCATTTGATTTAGCTTTTTGTCACTCGCGCCAGCTCTCGGATCCTGACGGACAGTATTGGTGATTTGGATGTTCATCTGTAGAGCACATGTGGTAATAAGTAGCCATTATCGCTTTTTTCATGTCCTCTGCACTGTTGATATTTCTATGGATAGCAAGACCGTAATATGTGGTAAGTTTTCTGATTAGAGCATCTGTCAATTTTCCTTTTTCGCCAAGTTTGTATGTTTTTTTATGTTCCGTCGTCGGGAGCCCATCCTGTTTTCAACATGTCCAACACATTCATTTTTAATTACTGGAAAATCGTCACCATATGGATTTTGTTCTAAAATTGCTTTGAACGTTTTGGAATCTTCGTCCCCTATTGCCGTATTTTACACCAAACTTTTCTTCGGATCTCAAAAACATCTCTACAATTGCATCGACTTCCGTTTTACCGGCAGACCCTTCGTAAGTTTTCATGCAATTTTCTTTGTGTTCTTCATACCAATCACTATATTCTTCTGTATTTTCATTATTTTTATAAAATGTACAGGCTTGACAGCAACTGCTTTTTACAGCTACATGTTACGCCGTATAATGATTTGAATCCGCGCTTTTGTCAAGAACCATCAACAGATTCTTTTAAATTCAAGATTGGCCTTTCTTTCTTTTCGTCTTCAACAGCTTTTCCGCTGAAATATTCGAACACCGATTTGGTGGGTGAATGCTGATGTTTAATAATATTATTGTATGCACTATTACTCAAACCGTCGCATATATCCATAAAATTGCAAAATAAATTTATTCCTTGCCTCCCAATGCCCAGCAGACGCATAACAAAAACAATTCTACGATTTACTTCATAACCAGTTTGAATTAACGGTCCTGAATTTATGTCTCTTCGGCCACAACGACAAAGCAATAGGAGCTTGAATCCAAGACCTCTCGTTCCATCTACTTCAAATTGTATGGTATCTTTACATTTGCAACAAATAGCGACATTAGCCAAAGCACTGAACACGGTAAAAAACTCTATCAAACGTTACGAATGTTGACTATTCGGTACAATATGTTCAGTTCTTCCAGTGGACAGTTTTTTTGCACTTGCACTCTGTCCTGCAACTTCTTCTTTTTTAGTATGCTGATTCCCATGAAAATGGCGTTTTCGCGCCCTAGACGCATTACTACATTTCGGATAGGAAGACATTTTGAATATTAAGAGTTATATTATATTAAGAGATATCTCACATTCAAGACTAAAGAAACTCAAATTTGATGTTTTGAATTTATACTATTAGCATAATATCCGATTTAGTGGGAGGGATGAACAGAAGAGCAATAATAGATTTTTCCCAGCGATAATTATTGCCAGTACTATTTCTCAGGGTCGTAAAAACCATGCGAAATATCGGAAACTATACAACAATTTCAAACAACATCGATTTTTATGACCATCATAAATAAAAGTCGGCCAGACAAGAACAGGATCTAAATTCGTTGAAACTAAAATTATTTTAAACCTATTATTTCTCTACAATTTGCAATAAAGGTGTATTTCTTAATGCCGCCCTTACTGAATAATCCCGTTTTTGTCCGTTTTATTCCCACAGAAGTAAAGAGACGGAGTTATAAAAATCGGGAAGACTTGTAGATTGTTAACTATAACGTATTTGTTAAAGGTTTATAACTTCTACAATTTAAACCATTTGAAATTAAAACTTCATAGAATCAAGAGCTTAAACAAGATATTGCTATAAAAATAATCGATTTTTTTTATTACGTGATCATGCGTGAGTCACGTGAATAACGCGTGAGTCACGTGGTTCATATGTATGATATTCACGAACAACGGGCACCGGGAAAATACGCTATTTTAACGGAAGTACTTAGAATTTCGCTTTAAAATTTTGCTATCACATTCTTAAGATGTTCAGGCAACTTTTTATGGAAAAAAAATTTTTGAGTTTTTTGACGGTTCTAAATGAATTTCCCCCCTTAAAAAATATTTTTCACAATCAGAAATTGTTAACGTGAGAGCTAAAAATTTGTATATGAACTGAAATGAATATTTAAGGCTTTGAAATCAGCAGAAACTTCCGGTTTTTTTTACTTTTGAAAAAAAAATGTAGCGCAATGATTTATAACTAGGGCTCGGATTTTATGCAAAATGTATCTTCTTCATTTTCTGGAATATTTTTTTCAATAAACAACAATAAACACAATAAAAAAATTGCATATTTTGTATATTTTTACGATTTTTTTGGTTGTTGCATAAATTGGCCTTTTAATGCATATTTTCGCATATTTTGTCATTTTACTAGATTTGTTTCTTGTTGCCTAATAAAATAAATATAAGTTTTAGTTTAAAGCACAATGCAGGATATTTTTTGATTGCGGCTTGTTTCTTGTTTACAACGATTCACAGAAACATGCGGGGAATCCCTAGCGCTGTTATCTGGAGGAAATCTGAAATACAACAACATGTGAAAAGTGCAAAACATATACAACAATGTGATAGAAATAGATTGATAACAACTATAAGAAAGGTATATGTTTGCATATTACCGCATATTTTTGCATATTTCGAATAAAAAGCTTGCATATTTATGTGCATATTTCCTATAATTTGACTGCATAAAAATTCGAGCTCTAATTATAACTTTAAAGGATTACTTTCATGGAATCAAATTTATTATAGATGTACCAATACTTTTGCGTGAAACTGTACGCATGTTGAGATAGGACAACGCTGATTCAGGTTTACGTAAATCAAGTGTTAACTGCATCATACTTAAAATACTAAATTAATTTTTTAATTAAATATTGCTTTTAACAAATACATAAAAAATAATAAAAATAAATTATATCTAAAAATGTAAAATAATTTAAATCGTGCCATCTATTAATGGGAAACCAAACTATACTTGTCACTAGATGTCGTTTCAGCGACGCATAAGCCCTTTCGTACGTGACATTTGGACGCTTTTCTGATTTCCATTCAAAGAAGAGTTGATCTCGAAGAAGATTCTTTGGTGGTGTCGGTGGTCTTAACAGTTTTTTCATAAACTGCGCTGTAGAAATGTCCAAATATTGCATATGGAATGTTTCTTGTAACGTTTACGTCAAACTTCCGTCAATTGTCACCGAATAAAAACAAAAAAGAGGCATTTTCAATTCTATATTTCGAAGCTGATTAAGAACAAGATGTCGGCATGGATGAGGTAAGAATTTTTATACAAAATGTAAAATGAACAGAAACTTATATTATTTTATAATACTAAATGTATTTTTAAAATGGGCATTTACTTACTTACTAGATTGATTATATCACTTACTTCGTTTTATAAGTTTGTTTTTGTTATTTTTTCTGGCTGCTACTTAGGGCTTAATCCTGTTTGCATCCCAAATAAATAAATAAATTCAATTCCGGGGGCAATGATTTCTCCAATACCATGGCGCGCCACCATCACAATGCTGTTCCTGTTCGAGTTTATTTAAACCACTGTGCGAAATACTTTGGATGAACAAAAAATCAAAATCCTAAAAGTTCAGTGAATAATTCTTGATACCTTATTGAATTGTTAAGAAGATTTTTAAAATCGTTTAAGAGCTGCCCAAGGTATACTATTTGAACATTTAGCTTAAGTTTAATTTTTTATATATTTATTTGGATAAGACTTTCCAAAGACTACTTTAGCTGGTGGTTCCTGTAAGGCTACATAACACTTCCTCAGCTTGAATTGTAGTTGTTTAATTTATAAATGATTATAATATAATACAATATATCCATAAATAGTGTGTCCTAAATCTATCATAGATAAAAATACATTGAGGACATATACTTCTTATTAGTTACAATAATACTTTTCTATTGATATAAAATGTGAGATATATTTTTATCTAATATATTTTTTTAATATTTTAGGTGAGGCCAACCCTCCAAAAGTATAGATAGTACCGATTTGTCTCAGTTGTGCACCAGTTAACCGTGCAATGAAACTACAAACACCTTTAAGAAAGTTATTTTGATTAGCAATATAATGACACCAATATGGTTTTCCTCTAGTCTAACTTTTTTCCTCAGTTTAACAGGTAATATTTTTTTTTTGTCAAATTTGTTCATAAATTAATCAAGATAAAATTATAATCTTTTTGTGTGTATTGGGTGTATTGGCAACTTTTGGTATCAATTTGATTCGAATCAGATTTGAATATTATTGAATACTAGATTTGCTTCTTATCAATCAATTTCAATTTTTAAAATTAAACTCAAAAAAATAACTTTAATATAAACTTAAAAATTAAAAGCAACTCCTAGAATCGATACACTATGAATTCGAGCCAGCATCAGTATCAAATATGAATCGAGTCGGACTCAATTATCACTGACTCGTCGCATCATTAGTTAATGTGTTACAATAATGATTCTATATTATGACTTAAAATCATAAAAAAATCTTGTAGGTCTTCTTTTGCTAAATCGCAAAATCTTGAAAAAATGTGTGCATGAAATAGTTTTTATCTGTTCAAAGAAAACTTCTTGTAAATTGCACAATGGATCTTTTATAATTAACCTCTAAATTGTAGCCAAAGCATGATTTATCAATTACATTAAATAACTAGCAAATTTGAAACAATATAATACAATTTTCACTAACAAATTAATTTATTGGGAAAAATGTGCGGGTTTTCACTCTTAAAGAAATGTTACCTATTAGGACATCTCCAAATACTTTGTTGTTTACAACAATAAAACTTTAAACTAGGAAGTGTTCAGATAATTTTAACAAGTTTTACAATGTTTCAATATAAAACTAATAATTTGATTCTTGTTTGTAGACTCATTCTTCACGCAAGTAATCTTACAAGGGAAGTGAACGGTGTGTATACGCGTATAGTTTGAAGACGAAAGCAGTTACCAAAATGTGCTAAATGTAAACTACATTCATTTTTAAACAGCTTTTCATTGATATATCACACATATATCTGAGGGCTTCAGGGGGTAAACTACCTCTACTTTTTAGGAATAATTTAAAAAGTACCCTGTCGATTTTGGCGGCATTAAGTACTCTTATAGTACGTTTAAAAATATTAATTACGTGTTTTTTCTCATTTGCCTCTGACCATCCTCTGCAAAGGTACGGGGTGTAATCAGATGTTAAGTTTAAACATTTATCTATACCTGCAGGATCAATAGGTCAAATTCAACCCCTGGATGTATTTGGCTTTAGAATATGGAAAAATTTTATTAGAAGATTTTCTGATCATGTTATTCTCTATTAGTACGACGTCAATTTGCATCAGCGAGATAATATTTTAAAATTGCATTGTCTAACGCATAACAGTTGTCTTCCCCAAGATTTATTAATGTTTTTAAGTAGGCGTGGTTTGCAACTGGATATATAGAGGAGAGACCAGAACAGTTTGAAAATCCCGTGGAGGTTTGATTTTCTAATAAAAACCCAACGTGTGATATCTGTGGAGATATGCTATTATAATTTGCGCATGGTGTAAACAATCTTTGTGTTTAAAACATTTCTTCCATGATTTTCATTATTGGTAACAATACATTAAGTAAAACAAAGAAATTAAACTAATAATGTAGAATACAATTAATGATATTAAACCATTTTTGCAGTTACTTTTAAACTCATTATNCAAATTCGTATTCACCCACATCTGGTGAATTTGGTTCGAAGTTGCAAAAAAAAAGTGGTTCAATTTATTTTTAGAATTTATTGTGGAATATTTTTCTGTTCTTCATAAAAATCATTGTCGAATTATAATAATAACTATTATTTTAATCCATATTCTTCTTTAAATGTAAAATGTAAAATCGGCTAAAGAACGGCGGAGTAATTAACAATTAATCAACAATAATTAACGGACAAATTTATAACACAAATCAAAAGATACCCTTACTTATACGGAAAATCACAAAAATATTTTCAACAAAATCGGCCACTGTTTACGGCACTTATATTCACAAACGTTTTCCCGACCACATGTTTCACGTTAAAACCAATTAATCGGTATTAATTTACGCGCACCTTAACACAAAACAATTTCAGCAGTTGGGTGATGTTCGGGGCAATCCTACATGGGCAATATTTTCAACGGATGACCATCAGGAATGGAGTAATTTAATTAATTACGATGCGGGATGATTTTCGGTGAATTATTGTATTAATAATAAGCGGATCTTTAGAATCGTTCAACGGTTATTTCATGATATTTGTAAAATGTTTGAAATCGGTTTGATCGGTCTACGATTTCTAATTCCGCATCATAAAAAATAGTCGCTATACGGTAGCTCGACGGTAGCTCGCTGGCTGCTGAAACTTCCTCGGGACGGTCGGCTGGACTGATAGAAACATGTGGCTTGTCGTATCTTGTTTGGAAATTCGTTAATTTCGGAATTATTTAATTATTTGATAATAATTTTTCGGAAAGCACATGTTTTCGTGATTCAGAATTTTATTAATCACTTTCATTTATTGATGATTCGGTCAGGGAACGTTGTTGGAATTTAAGATAACGGTTTCGAAATGGAAAACGGAGAAAATCAAAGTCTAATTAAGAAAATTATCAAAATTAATAAAATGTGAATTGGGTTGCATAAACGGGCGGTGATAAGGAACGTATCGGGTGGAAACTGTAACGTATCGAGGTAGTGTGGGAAGTATACTCGGATATATTTAATTTTCGGTAACTTTTCTGGATATTCGGTTTTTGAAAAAATAAAAATAATGTAACTGCGTTACACATTTAATGACTGTTATCAGTTTTTCGGAAAATGTTTTAATTGTTTTTCTTGCTAAAATTACAATTAATGTTAATGTATTGTACAGCAATGGGTTCAGAAAAAAAATCTGTATCCAATAACGCGAAGGAAAACATACCGAGCAATTTGAAAATCTGAAGTTGATAATCGCTTGAAAACGAAGATGACGTTGGAAAAAGTTTATTTGTAGCATGAATCATAGTATTCATCAAACCATTGCATTTGATACCTCGTTCATGAAAATCGGAATGTAAATGGCAGAGTTACAGCTTGGGGCGTTTTTTATCCGACAACTATTCAATTGCCCCTGTACCTGCAATTAAAAAAATATTAATTATGGATTATGGATACTATAACAAAATTGGTAGTGTTTAATATTTTTATCTTTTTATTTGTTTAAGCGCCATTGGATGTAATTTGATATGGGATATTATGAGAAAATACTTGATTGATAGAAGTAATTATAGTTTCTTTTCAGCCGTATTTCTCCATTGACATTTTCTAAGAATAAATATATATTTTTTTTATGTAACGGCTTCAGATAATGTCATTCCACTTTTATGAAGGCTGTACAAGCTCTTTATCTCAATAATAGAATCGTCGCCTATAGGTCCTATATACCAGAAAAAAATAATTACTTTTAAATTTTAAATATAGATTAACAATACCATCCGGCGATGCTCCCAAAAAGCCATTATGAACATCTACAAATCAGCCAGCAGGCTTTACTGTAACGCCAAACTCCCTTTCAAATCTTGCACGGGCCACTATTTCTTTTTCACTGCCATAAATCATACCGGCACTTTTAAATGGTTTATTATAAAGTAACCGATACAATAAGTTTTGTGAAGTTGTCGTTTGGCGTCTTTTAACAACTTCACCAAAGTTGGATGCAGTTAGTCAACTTCTTTTTCCTGAACATAAGTGTCACAAGCATACTATCCAAGAGTTTGCTCCGCTATTTGATTGCGTTGCTCTGGTGAAACCTGATATTATTACAATTATTTTAATTTTAAAAACAACGTGCTAGATACATGCAGATTTACATATCCACTAATCTACAAATCACTTGTAAAAAAAATCTACATACTGTAAGCTAAATTATATTGTAAGTACACAAACCCTGAACGTTGTCAATGTGCAAAAATAATGCTAGGAAAGGCAACACAAAAGAATACATGAACTATTAAAAAGCATGAAGAAAAGAATGCTACTATGCAATACTATTACTACATATATTATAGTTGTACCCTACACACTAAATAACCTGTACTTCTGTAATGTCAGGAGTACGTCTGAAAAATATAATATTTATGAAATAAAAATATATATTCTTTTTTAAAGCCCTTGTTCGAAATTTGAAAATAACCTGCAGCGACTGCAAAATTCTATCAGACTCGGAAGCAGCCTCAGATGCCGACAGTTTCCCTTGTTTTGATTTATTTCCGTACTCATAATTTTGTTTACGGTCATGAACAGGTTGTCTTCTTTTCTTTGTTTTTATCTGCATCCTCCTTTTTTGATATTTGTCAATGTATCTTAAAAATTGCTGCCCAACTTGTCCACCTCCATCTTTTTGTAAGCTATACTTTTGCAATGAATGACCTACGATACAAAAATCAATAGTTATTATTGCTATACAATAATTAGCGATAATTTGAAAAAAATAAAATACCTTCATTGTAGCGCAATGCTGTTATATGTGCTCGCGTTTGGAATGTACCTCTCTGGGTCAAATTTAACCTTTTTCCTCAGTTCAATTTTGCCAGCAACGACATATATAATTCTGCTTTATTGTTCACTTCATTGTGAATCAATTCATGAGCTTTTTTTAATAAATTCTCTATTGCGCCTATGTAGAAATAATTACAGTTAGCAATAGTATACAGGTGATCCAAAAGTAGGCAGCAAAATTAAAATCCCATGTACAGCAACCAGTTTCAAGTCGAAATGAGATAATAAAGTTTTTCTGGTCGGCTTTTGCTTTCGAGATATTCGACATTAGTTTTATGTGGGTGTGACATTTTAGTCATTCAGTTCAACTCGAAATTGGTTGTTCTACACGGGATTTCAATTTTGCTGCCTACTTTTCAATTACTCTGTATCTCGTAATAATATATATTAATACCATACCATTTATGTGATACAAAACTGGTGATTTTTAAACACGTGATTTATCGTGTTCGGTATTTTTGCTTTGAGACGTATAACATCTCCCTTGCCACGATCAATCGCCCTTTGTGCGCTCTTTTGCAGTTCTTTTGTAATTGGGACGGTAAGGTATTTACGCCCTTGCGAATTAATAGAGGTGTCCATCTTTATTTTGTGCAAGGATTTTCCATAATTTTTTATTGCATGGTTTGTGCATTCGATTTTTTCAACTGCACACCCATACGGCACCTTTCGCTGTATTTGATAAAAAACACTGGAATCCCATCAGCTATAAATTTTAAATACATCACTCCACCTTTCTCCTGTTTTAAGAGGCCGCCCTGGACGCTTGTAGACAGGAGAGCACATGGCTGTTTTAAGAAAAATATAATTATACTTGCAGTTTTTTACATACCACTTCACTGTTCAGCACATCAGCAAACAAATTGTGAATTTAGCAATATTCATAAGAAAAATGTGCGTACAGTTTATCCCCAACTTACAAATCGAAATTGGAATTATTCACCAAGTCGGGGGTTCTCTGTACGCGTTTAAGTGTAGATACGTTTAAGTGTAGATACTTACCAATAATAAAAATATAAGATTCACTAATACTAACACAATAAAACAAACTTGCACAAAAAGTGTCTAAAGTATATAAATGTAACAATATAAAATAACTAAAATAAAAATAACCATATATAGACCACGAAAAAACACAAGAAATAGATATTATAATAACGACACGCTTTCATACGAGCTTCTGCAAATACGCTATGAACGTTTACGGCATCGAAATAATGAATAAATTTTTTATGAAATAAAAAAAAATTACGGTGCCAGTCGCACATTGAAAATCCGAACGCCGCGCGCGCCACGACGGCACTAGCGCCCTCTCTACAGCAAGGTCGTAACTATATAAATTTTGTTTGCACTTTTAACAACCTCAGCGAATTGAAACGCGGCCTTAACAGTTAGTGATTGCTTAATTATTTTTTTTCTCAGAAATTATTAAATTTTCGAAGAACATCAGAGAGACAAAAAAGTTTTAGAATAGTTTTATCTATCTACCTGAAATTTTTCCAATGTATTTATCATCTTCATAAAAAAAATGTAGGCATAAATTGAACGGGGGTGGTTACGTTTAGTAGTTTAGAAGGGTAGGTTGAAAGTACAAATAGGATCAAAACGTGCCCTATTATGAATTAAACGTTAAACTAAAAGGGGTGTAGCTCCTTGGGGGAACCGAAGTCGCCCATGGTTCAATGTATCAAAGTACCCTTAAAATTCACTAAAGAATCACCCCTTGAAGTTTGTTGCAGTCATTCAGATACACTCTGTATAAGGACTTTTTTTCGTTAAAGGAATGAAAGGAGGATTGTATGATTCAGGAATGGCTGTGTGAAATTAGTTTTTAAGATATTAATTAATCATTACCGTACCTCAGATCGTCGAGGTCTATGTCCCAAAATAAAGTTGTAATGTGAAAATAAATGAAAATCCGGAATCTAAATCCGTTGTCGTAATTTATCTAATTAAATACGAACTTCACCAGTGAAAGATGAATCCGATAACTACGGATTGGTAATCGTCCCAAAAATTTTATAAATGTCGCAAAAGTACCAAAATCTCTAACACCGTGTGTTCATTAGGACAGCTAACGTACAAGAAAATGAGTTTCCGAAAACTCGTTTCTAAAATATAATACGGAAAAACAAAAATGAAAACAAGTAATCGCGCCATCACGTAGGGAATAGGAAAAGTAAGGATTAAGGAAGAGGAATCTCGAATTCAGCTGCCAAAAATTCAACTAAAAATAATAACAAAAGATACATAGAAAAGATAATCAAAGGTTTAAAGAAAATAAAACGTAACAAGATTTATATAAAAAACAATAATATTTAAGCTGTTTAATATTCAATTATTATTGAATAATTTAATGCTATTATACAATATCACATTTATTATATATCCATTTGAACATTAAAATATCGCGTCCAACGCGTCACTTTATTTAAAAATAGGAGCACGAAATTCAATCTTAATGAAGACTAATCATTAAGGTTGAATTTTGTGGTAAATCAAATTTGAATTTGGCTCCTAATTTTTAAACGAATAGTAGATTGTACATCACATTAAGAAATTTTAAATTGTAACATTCGTCGAACGAGCATTTATCGGTCATCGAATACATCGAGATAAAAGCTTCTGCACATCTTATGTTGGCTTCTAAAGTTAAAGATTCACCGTTTTCTTGTTCGATTTGTCCCGTACTATCTAAAATCTCAAAATAAACCATTCGGTTGTCTATAACGGTATTAAAATTATAGACTTTTTCCAATGTTGGGTTGGATTCACCGATGTAACGTCTTGTAATAAACCTAACAACCATGGCTAAAATTAAATTAAATTAAATTAAAAAGTAAAGATTGATTTAAAAATTTAAACCTGATTTTCCAATTCCCGCTTGTCCTAAAACAATAACTTTTAAAGTTTTTTGTCTTGGATAAAGTCCTAATTTAACTGAAGAAGATCTAGGTGATATTGCATTCATGTTGATTGAAACTAAAATTTAAAAAAATGATTTTAATTCGTTTTAACGTAAATTAACAATCACGTCAATCAAGTCGAAACATGTTGTTGTGGTACCACCCGTTTACGTAGTACTGCTCACGTAGTATTTATCTCTATAATAATAGGAATATAATAAGTTTACAATATAATAATGTAGGTATCAAAAGTAATGATTCTGTAACTAAAAACCAAACAACCACCAGAGACATGTGTGAATAATAAACATATCAGGGGACGGAACCAGATGGGAACAACCCCTAATTCTCCTTGTCTCTGCGTATATCAAGAAACAGATGGAAACATACTTAGTTATATGATATTTTGCGTGGGAAGCACTGCTGTAAAAACAGAGTTCACTAGGAACAGGGGGGTTAAGCTAGGCATGTGCGATATACATCGATGCATCGGAAACATCGATATTTCCGTTTCGATGCATCGGTTCCATTCGATATATGAATTTATTCAATACATCGAATTAAAAAAAAATCTGAGAAAGTGTAAACTATAGACTAGGAAAAAATTTCTGATGCTTTTTGTATTAAAACTAAATCTGATAATTGTTGCCAGTTATGCAAAAGGCCATAAATTGAATAAACTAAAGAAGAACTAGATCTGGTTTTATTGCAGTTTTACGGTTGGTGTTGGTACTGTTTGTATTATTTTCTTGGTGACTTTAATGATGAAATCTGTCAAAAAAGTGTAGGAATAGGTTACGTTTTTATCTTATATTACGTATATTCTCTTCGTATTTACAAACGCAAATCGAATTTAGTTTTGGTAAGTTACAATGTTTAACCTATAATGAAACAGTTATAATTAATGTATAACCTATAATAAAAAGTTATAATTGTTATTTTGTGTTATAGTAAAGAAATTTTTGGTTTTAGTAATTTATATAAAAATGTGTCTTCAGTTTTTTTAATACTGCATAATCTTATTTTAGAACCCAATATGGCTCCTAATAAAAAAAGTAGTGTTTGGACTGTTTTTATTAAAATTGATGAAAAAACAGCAAAGTGTAAACTTTGTCAAAAAAATATTAAATCAGCTGGCAATACAACTAATTTGATGGGACATATCCGAAACATTCACAAAGCCACCTACTTGGAAATTGGTCAGCAAGAAACTAAAGAAAGAGGAAAGACACAGGTGAAACTTAATGATGAAGAGGCACTATCTGTACCGTTTTCTTCTACCTCTGCGTCCTGTCAAAGTTCACAACAACCGTCAACTTCGAAAGAAGTTAAATCATCATTGGCTGATGAGGATGAACCTGATGAATCAGCATTGGCAGAATCCATCCTTTCAATTAAAAGAAAAATTAATGAACAAAATGAAGGCGGATCTAATGAAAACGTAATTAAGCGACAGAAAACAATTACATCCAGTTTTGAAGATATGTGTGCCTTCACATCATCAGGAAACAAAACAAAACGTTTCAATAATGCCTTATTATTCATGATCTGCACACATGCAAAGCATGTGTTTAAGGTAGTAGCTCCACAATACAAACTGCCGTCTATAAGTACAATAACCAGATGGGTTGATGAAAGATATGATTGTTTATCTAAATTGTACAGTAATAAGTTGAAAGAAGTGCAGAATATTACTTTAACAACTGACATCTGGTCAGATAGTATGCAAATGCGTAGTTTTTTGGGTGTCACAGCTCACTTTGGAATTAATACTGAAATCCATTCGATTACATTAGGAGTATATGAACTTGACAACAGACATACTTTAGAGTATATATCTGAGAAAATTCTAAATACATGTATGGAGTGGGGAATCGAGAAAGAAAAAGTATCCGCAGTGGTAACTGATAATGCTGCTAATATGGTGAAAGCTATTGATATAGCTTTTACAAAAAGAAAGCACATTCCCTGCTTTGCTCATACATTAAATTTAGTCGTTCAAACTGTCCTTCAATATAAAGACCTGCAGGAGATTATAATGAAAATGAAGGCCATTGTCACCTGGTTCAAACAAAGTTGCATAGCCAGTGACGAACTAAGAAAAGCCCATCCGAAAAGAAATTAATACAAGATGTGCCAACTAGGTGGAACAGCACCTATTACATGATGGAAAGATTTTTGGAGCTTCGGAGTTATATCAATGACATCGTAATAAGGCATAAATCTGCACCTTCTATGCTGAGTGGACTGGAGTTAAGCATTGTTGCTGCTGTAGTTCCAGTACTGAGATCGTTAGAAGCTGCCACTAGAGAAATTTCGGCTGAAAAATTCAGCACAAGCAGCAAAATAATACCATTGGTGCAGTGTATTACTTCGAAGTTACGATCACTTATAATTGAAGAACCTGTTGCGAAAGAAGTTCAAAATCTCATGTTAAGAGAAATTAATAGAAGAATGGGTACTATAGAGCAAGTAACACCATTAGCGATTGCCACTGCTTTAGATCCACGTTTTAAGAAAATGCATTTCAATGACCCAATTGCATGTGTGAATGCTGTTCAAAAAATTAAAGAACTTTTTTTTTTTTTTTACACCACAAGAAGGAGAATCATTTGAAACCGATTCCGATACTTCCGATAAAACTGAGGAAAGTTTTAGCCTCTGGGCCGACCATCACAAATTGGTTCACAAAAACTGGAAAGACAGCAAGAGTGAGAATAGTCTTTCCGATGAAATTTCGGTTTATTTAAAAAGTCCAGTTGGCAGATTGGGTGAAAATCCTCTCGAAATATGGAATGAACTAAAAATTCAATTTCCTAAATTATATAACGTGGCACATAAACATTTAACAATAGTGGCAACTTCTGTTCCATCTGAGAGGTTATTCTCAAAAGCAGCACTGACTTTAAATCAGCAAAGAAACCGCCTTAAGCCTAAAAGGTTAAGCAAAATTCTGTTTTTACAGAGTTTACCAAAATCATATTGGGACATTTAATTTGGTCTTACTTAGTCTTAGTAATTGTTTGTCTTAGTCTTATCGTTTATTTATGTCTTTACATTTATTGTATTAGTTATAAACACGTTTTTAAAAATAATGTTTTTTAAATTAAATGCACCTCTTTGTTTTGCAATATTTTCGATTTTAGAATAACCTATATTATTATATTATTCGATGTATTCGATACATCGATATTTTCATTCGATATATCGTTATACATCGATGTCTCTTTACGATGCATTACATCAAAGAAAACATCGATGTATTTTTTTAATGAGATTCCCTAGGTGTGGCAACCACCACAATTATAAATTAAATCATAAATGAATAAATCATAGTAATAAGTTCTTTTTTAAACAAAAATTGTAAATCCATAGTGATACAAAAAGTGTTGTTTATTATTACTACAAAATAAAAAGTCAAGTCACGTTGTAACGCAAATTGGTTTTACTCTCTTTATAAATTGTCCCACAAATTGGTGACCACGAACAAGAACTAACCCGACATCGAAAAAGAAGTAACCCAACGTTAAGTTATAAGAACCAATAAGAACCCGACGTTTTGGAGAAAGAAGTGAAAGATTTGACGTAAATTAGAATTGTCTTCGTCGTTTTCTTCATCCAATTCTCCCCAACCTCGCACCAGTGACCGAGCCTGCTATTTTTCCACAACCACAACGACTTGGTGATACCTATCCAGCGACCATCCACGAGTCTACATCCNATTGTCAACTAAACGAAAATTAGTCCAAATTAACAATGCATTAGAAATATTAAGGGTTTTCATCAAAAATTGTTCACACTCTTTCAACAAAGTATTTACGAACCACAACCGTGAAATATGGAGTATGTTCTGTAATCAGATTTATTTAAAATTAAGTTTTGTAAAGCTACACGATTGTGGCAACCACCACAATTATAAATTAAATCATAAATGAATTCATTAAAATATAAATCATAGTAATAAGTTCTTTTTTAACAAAAATTGTAAATCCATGGAGATACAAAAAGTGTTGTTTATTATTATTATTATAAAATAAAAAGTCAAGTCACGTTGTAACGCAAATTGGTTTTACTCTCTTTTTAAATTATCCCACAAATTGGTGACCCCGAACAAGAACTAACCCGACATCGAAAAAGAAGTAACCCAACGTTAAGTTATAAGAACCAATAAGAACCCGACGTTTTGGAGAAAGAAGTGAAAGATTTGACGTAAATTAGAATTGTCTTGCCTGCTATTTTTCCACAACCACAACGACTTGGTGATACCTATCCAGCGACCATCCACGAGTCTACATCCGGATTTTTAGAGACGAAACCTACATTGCAGGTATTTCGATTTCTAGTAAGGGTTAATAAGTGTTGATCAGCAATATAATTATTTGAACCTAAATAAGTATCCTACCACAATCATGAATACTTCTGGTGATCAAAGCATTGACATTGTCACCAATATTAAATTGCCTCCCTTCTGGAATGCAAATCCTGCTGCATGGTTTCACCAAATTGAAGCGCAATTCAACCTGTCAAGAATAACTAATGATAAAACAAAATATAATTTGGTAATTACGCATTTGCCTACCGAGATAGTTTCGATTGTTTATGACGTCGTAGATGCTCCACCGGATATCGATTCATACTTATATTTAAAAAACACTTTGATCAATAGGCTTTCTCTAAGTGAAGAGGAACGTCTTGATGATCTCCTTTCCGACTCTCAGATGGGAGATCAAAAACCATCTGATTTCTATAGGAGTATGTTATCGACAGTCGGTGGATCGCAAGTCGTAAGTCCAAATTTATTGCTAAAACTTTGGCAGAGAAGATTGCCCCAAACTATCTCGGTAGCGTTATATTGTCTTCAGGTAAAGATGACATCAATGATTTGCTTAACATAGCCGATAAAATCTGGGATTCATTATCTTTTTCAACGACTCGTTTTCCTAAAACTGAAGTCAACAAAATTAACGACGAGTCCTCTTCCAATGTGCATACAACTTCTCAATTGTTACAAGCCATAAATAACCTTTCAGTTTCTATTGATAAAAACTCACAACAACTTCATCAATGGCAATCAAATATCCAGACGAGCATTAACTCTCTTGCTGCTCGACTTAACGAACCTGAACAAGCAACAAATCTTTGCTATAATTGTAAGAAGTTAAGGTATCGATCACCCCGTCCAAGAAGTTCTTCGAGGCAACGTCAAAACCATATCTGTTATTATCATTCCAAGTATGGCGATAAAGCACGAAACTGCGAAAACGAATGTATGTTTTATAATTCCTTTAAAGACACAAATCTTTCATCATCTTCACAGAACCAAAAAAACTGAAACAAGTTTCGCTAGAGAACAACAATTCAATAAATTCAAAACATGATTCAAAACAATTCAATGAACGACGAACGCACCCGATAATTAATCAAATCAGTTCTCGTCTTTATGTTTACGATAACCAATCCAATTTAAATTTTCTGATTGATACAGGAGCAGACATCTCTGTGCTGCCTTATAAATTCTTTCGTAAACATAAGAGAGATACCATTTCTACATTAACGGCTGCAAATGGTACGCCAATAATTACCTATGGAAAAAAATTGTTAACATTAACATTGCAATTAAGAAGAAATTTTCCACATGTTTTCACAATTGCTGATGTCAACAAACCAATTATTGGCGCTGATTTCTTAAACAAATTCGACATTATCGTCGACATCAAAAATCGTCGTTTAATTGATAATACTACCAAATTATCTTCAATAGGTAGCATCAAAAAATCTTTTATACCAATACCCAAACTCTTCTCTATCGAAACTAAATTCACTTCTCTCGTTAAATCTTTCCCAAAATTAACTTCATCACCTAATTTTTTATCTCCAATTAAACACGCAACGCAACATCGAATCATTATAAACACTCACTTGCCGTTTTGTCGTCCAAGACGTTTAGACCCCATAAAATTTTCTATCGCTAAAAAAGAATTTGAACACATGGTATCACTTGGAATCTGTCGGCCATCTTCTTCACAAGTTTCTTCCCTATTGTACATGGTGCCTAAAAAAGATTCGAATGATTGGCGGCCATGTGGCGACTATCGTCAATTGAACCTTGCCACAATACCTGATCGCTATCCATTACCTCATATCCATGACTTCAATCTGCATCTTCATGGTTGTACAATATTTTCTAAAGTCGATCTTGTACGTGCATACCATCAGGTACCTGTGGCTGAAGAAGATATTCCCAAAACAGCGATTTCAACACCATTTGGCTTATTCGAATTTTTGAGAATACCCTTTGGCCTCAAAAATGCCGCCCAAACGTTCCAACGCTTCATGAACGAAGTACTTTCTGGTCTCGATTTCATTTTTGTCTATTTAGATGATATCCTTGTCGCAAGTAAAAACGAAGAAGACCATTTACTTCACTTATCAACACTCTTTGAGAGGTTAACCGCTTACGGTATCAATATCCAACCCTCAAAATGTCTTTTTAGAGTTTCCTCTTTAGATTTCCTTGCGCATGAAATCTCTTCAGAAGGAATCCGCCCTTCTCAATTGAAAGTAAAATCTATTAATGATTTTCCAGGAACTTCAAAGATTTTTAGGGATGATAAACTACTTTCACAGGTTCGTACCAAATTTTTCAGAGATATTACGACCTCTTTATAATTTGGCAACTTCCCTTCGTTCCAAAACACAACTTATACTTTGGTCTCAAGAAAATTCCAATTCTTTTGTTTCGGCCAAAAGTGCTTTAGCAAATTCGATCGCTTTAGCTCATCCTTGCCCTGGTGCTGCTTCCGACACTGCTATGGGAGCCGTTCTTTCGCAAGCAGTTGATAATTTTACAGCACCACTTGCTTTTTATTCAAAAAAGCTCACTTCTACTCAATCGAAATATTCCACTTTTGATCGTGAATTATTGGCAATTTATTCCGCCATTAAATTTTTTAAGCATTACCTACATGGAAATCATTTTACAATTTTTACTGATCACAAACCGTTAATAAATTCCTTTTTTAGTCTTTCAGATAAAACTCCTCGCCAAACCAAAAAATTGTAAATCCATGGAGATACAAAAAATGTTTATTATTATTATTACAAAATAAAAAGTCAAGTCACGTTGTAACGCAAATTGGTTTTACTCTCTTTTTAAATTGTCCCACACTGAAGAAGCATGGAAAAGAGTATTGGCGAAAGATTCATCGATTGGTGAAAAAGCTAGCGTATGGTTTGTTACTAATACGATGAAAGTAAAACGAAAGTTAGGTGTCGGTTTGAAGAATCCGAAAAAGTATCGGTGTTACAACCGATAAATGCGGTTGGTCGGATAAAACTGATCGGTTAAAACCGGTCGGATAAAACAGATCGGTTAAAACCGATCGGATAAAACGGATCGGTTAAAACCGGCCTGAATAGTTTCAATAAAACTCTACAGTAAGCACATGCATTAGTCAGTAACCGTTCATTCATTGTACAGAAAACATGGACTCAAAACAATTAACACGAAAGCATTAAAATAAAAGCAAATGTGAAAAAGAAATTGGATACATTAAAAGCAAGGAAACATAAATCCGAACATTTGCTTCAACAGCAATATAAAGCAGTAACAACCCCTTTAGAAAAAATAATTTCCACAATTAAACATCCTATTAAAGTTAAGAAGGAGGAGGAGGAGGAGCTTAAATCGGAGGAAGTTAAAGAAGAAGAATTTAAAACAGTAATACCTACAAAGAAAAGAAGAGTATCAGAAGCCCTCAATTAAACATCCTATTAAAGTTAAGAAGGAGGAGGAGGAGGAGCTTAAATCGGAGAATTTAAAACAGTAATACCTACAAAGAAAAGAAGAGTATCAGAAGCAGTACAAGCATCACGTCTACCAGAACTTCATCGACAACAACAACAGCCTCAATCACCAACAATATCAATATTAAGCGATGATGATGAAGATGTTTTTGCAACATCTCCATCACCACCACCGCAACCAACGCAAACATCACCACCTGCAGCAGCAGCAGCGACAGCAGCAGATGTATCTCCATTACCAGAAACTATGAATATTCCTGAAGAATCATTTTTCTTATACTTGGAACAATTTGCTCCTCTAACAAGATCTTACATTGAGGGCTATGTAAGAGATGATAGCAATGAATTCGATTCCAGCAACAAGGGAGTTCATGTTGATATTTTAACTGATAAATATACCATTGGAAATAGTGAAATATTCTTTAGTAGTAAAACGAATGATATAACCATTGCAAATAAAACTTATAAGGGTACGAAAGGTCTGTATGAGCTAATCTTCAAGAGGGAACCAGAACAATATACCAGTGATGATCAAAAGAATTACGTTGAAATACTTAAAACAACAGCAGCATTAAACAAAAATCAAGATAAAAGCAAACAAATTATGGGTGACAAGTCGGACAAGTATCGTCAAATAATTGCACCTGTTTTAAATACAACGGAAGGAGTTGTACGACGGAGCAGAGTAAAAAGCGTTCCTGTTCGTATGAGAACTGGTGAAGGTCTCATGCA
>NW_019280645.1:62863-79503 GCF_000648695.1 Onthophagus taurus | reverse complement strand
AAATCAAGCAATGTCCCCTTAGCATCGAAATAAGCTTCCTCACATTCAGAAAAAATGTCCTCGGTGAAATATATCGTATCCGAATACTTGTCGCGATACTGAATTAATTGTTTATGAGCATTATTAAACTCATCCCAATTAATCTCAAGTCGTTCCAAACGACTTTGAAAGTTCCCGCGAGTACGTTTAGCGATCGCGAGCTTTTTCAAATTATCTATTGTCCGAGAAATTAACCCGTGAATGTCATTTTGCCGTTCGAAAATCGGGTTTAAGTCAATTTCACGAGCGGTCGCCATGGTAACGTAAACACACAATAACGAAAATGAAAAATCGAAAAATACTCAAAACGTCTCAAAAAATCTCGGCCTTCTCTCCGCACTTCCGGTTATATCCGGCTCGAAGGACCAAAAAATGTTAAGAAATAGTCGAGACCGGCGCGGGAAAAATCTGAGACGCTTATAGAAAGTTACTTAAAAACGCGGGGGTTAGAAAAAAACTGTCAAAAAGGAAAAATCTTACTGTTCTTGTAGAATAAGTAGAAGTATCTCTTCGAATAGCAAATAAAAGCCGAAGTGCTTCTATCGAACGTGTGTATTAACACGATTGAAACTACTTTTTAACGAAAATTACACGGAACGATTTATTACGCTTTTTGATGTCAACTACAACAACTCGTGAGAACAACTGAATAACAATAACGAATAAAATACGGAACGGCCGACTAATTAACTTAAATTATAAAAACTTTGAAAATTACCGCCCGCCTTGCCGAATGGCAACAAAAAATTTAAAAAAAAATATACAATAATTTGAAAATTGACCCTAACTGAAATGATTACAAACTAAATAAGAAAAAATGTCCGCAGGAAAACAAACTTTTACATTAAATAAAATAATTAAATAATTAGAAAGAAATTAACAATAAAAGACTGAATTAAAGGAAACTGAATGAAATGTGAAAAAATAACTAGAATTAAATAACATTACTAATGTCTGGCAAAATGCTTAACTTAGTGAACGGACGAACAAGCGTTGAATTTGCGGTTTTGAGCGTTGCGACGCGAGCGTGGCCATCGGCACCGGAATGAATTTGAAGAATTCTTGCTAGAGACCATTTCGCCGGAGGTACTCTTTCATCTCGGATGAGTACAAGCTGTCCAATTTGAGGAAGATTTTGTTGATTGAACCATTTCGTAGCGTTCTGAATAGATTGTAGGTAAAACCTTTCCCAAACCTTTCAGAAATCTTCGACCATACGACGAAGAAGCTGCCATCGAGAGAGTCTCGAAATGTTTTCATCGAAGACGGACGTCTCCGGAACAACGGTGAGAGCGTTACCGATGAGAAAGTGAGCCGGAGTCAGAACATCAAAATTGTTCGGATCGTCAGATATTGAACATAGAGGTCTTGAATTTAGCACGGCCTCAATTTGAATCAAAACGGTGTTGANAAACATCAGTTGACAGTACTATACGTCAACAGATGCGTTTCTTTTTATATGCATTTCAAATGGTCTGTTGCTGAACCAATATTTATTTTCCTTTGTTGGAAATCGAAATATTGGTAATAAAAACAGCGTTTTTCAATTCAAGACTGAATGTTTCGTTACTCCTTTTCTTTTTATAGCCATTATCATTTACCAATCTTTTCTAAATTTACTTCATTTACATAACTGAGATTTTGTAAAACAAAGTCACTATCGATTTTAATTGATATATTACCTTTCAGTTGTGGGCTAGATAATAACGGAATCTTAAAATTCATCCCATTAAAGTTTATTATGATGAAATTTTTTAATTTATAATTACTTTGATTTCTTCTGTTTAATAAATAGGTTCATTTTAGCTTATAAATTTTAACAATTTTATTACATGATTCTACAATTTCTAATTTTTCGAAAGCACTCTTCTCCAAATGACTACACTGATGTCGGTTATTAATTAGAAAATTACCAATTTTATTCTTGTTTTTGAAAGCTAATTGTATATAATATTAGATAAATTCTTTTTTATATTTAAATGAAGTTGTGGGTTGAAAGGAATACTAAAATATATAGGTTTAATAACATGAGTCAGGATTCGATTTACGTATTTGAATGGAAAAGTTATTTTTATGTTACTTGAACTTGTATTTCGAGAATTGTATATTTAGGTGTTTTATTTATTATTTTAAAAAATATTTTAAAAAATGTTTTTCTAATACGATTATACCTGCATCTAGTTTATAGTTCATAATACATGTGAACGAGTGCATTTTCACTAGTTAATAATACTTTTGGTTTATCAAAATTAAATTCATGGTGTTCCTGTTTGCTATGATAGCATAAAGCTGTCTTATGTATGTTTTTTATTTGTTTTGTGACGTATTCCTGTTGTTGCAGTCTTTTCTTTAAATGTTGTTTTGATTCACCGATGTATAATTTACAATTTAGTTGATATATTGTATTAACCCATTTAGTCCCACGATGCTTTATATTAAAAAGAATCGTTTTTTTGTAATTTTCCTTAAGATAAGATGGAATGAAAAGTATAAAAATTTACACAGTTGTTTAAAAAAAAAAATGTTTTTGAGATATGAGATGGTGCAAAAATGCACCACTGGTAAGATAAATGAACAACAACACACACAAATTTTGATTATCACTTATTAACTAAGTAATAAATTAGTCGTAAATAAATAATAATACTAATACAACATAATACTAACAAATTCCAACTTTAGTATGAAGTTTAAGTTAAAAAATATTTATACTCAAATTGGTGCAAAAATGCATCAACGGTGTATAATCATTTATTGTGATACTTCGCAAAGCACTCTTCATGTAAATGAACGCTAAACTTACTACATATATATTGACATACTATGTCCATAAACGACTATTTCTAGGGAATTCACCGAATGAATGCGTCTAAACTGGTTTCTGATAATACGAAAGATAATGTAATCCTTATATCTCATCAATCAACCCAATGGTGTGTTTTTGCTCCGTTAATGTTTCAAGACATATTTTCAGAATTCATATTTTTATTTTGCGTTTCAAGATATATACAGTGCTAGCGTAAAGTAACCCCCCCCCCCTTTTTAACTTCCGAACAGATTGAGATATCAATATGAGCAAAAAAACGTCAGGTTCTATATTTTATCAGCACAAATATTTTCTTATGGAAAATTTGTTGCTATCACTTTTAGTTTTTCCGGAAAATGGATCCACTTTGTATCTTCCGAAAGATGAAACCAATACGAATCCAACGGTACCTCACAATCAAATATCGGTTTATTAGTTTTTCGCATAAAAATTAAACAAAATGCGGAATTTCGCTGGAAAAACCAACGTATCTTCGTCGACTACCTGTCGAAATGCAATCGGCCAGTTAAATGGTGGACGGTAGGTTAACGGTAGGTATACGCTCGAGCTAAGACAGATTTAAAATTGATAGTTCCCTTACTTATTTTTGAAGTATATTAAATTTATGAATTAATCATATTTTATCAAAAAATATTTATAAAGAAAAAAATCAAAGTCAATATAAGAAATGAAATCTTTTTATTAAAGATTTTGCCGTATCGGTTGAAAAATTGGCTTAGTGTTGTTATTGAATAATAAAAGAATTTTTTATTTATTAAGAACAAACATTTTTGTAGTGTTTCCTTAACATGTGATGATCAATATTTTGGCAGACGTCAATAATTTTTTGTTTTAAATCCTCAATACTGTCCAGCGAAATTTCATATACCTTGGATTTTAAATAACACCATAAAAAGGAATCTAAATGTGTCAGATCTGGTGATCTTGCTGGCCATTCAATCGGCCCACGTCGACCGATCAAGACCGTATCATGATAATTTCGTACCATTGTCGCATAATGTAGAGGAGCCATTTCAAAATCGTCAGGATTCTGGTGTACAATTTGCAAAAGACTTGGATCAATATCTTCTAATAATCTTAAATACAATTCCTGTCTAATTTTCGGTTAGGAATATTGGTCCCACGATGTGATTTCCCAATATGCCTGTCCAAACATTTATTTTCTTGGGAACTTGAGTGTTAACTTCACGATATTCATGTGGATGAAAATCACTCTAGTAACGTACATTTTGCCGATGCAGTTTTCTATCCAAAAAGAAAGTACATTCATCACTGAAACAAATCTAAAAATATTTCCCCGTTGTTGTTGGACCCACATCACACGTTGATGCGATAGCAGCTGACGACATCATGCACGCATTAACTACTTCTGTTAACATCTGCACTTGTGTGTCTTCAGAAATCGAACGACGACCAGTTCTTTTGCGGTCTTCGACGCTTCCAGTTTCCAAAAACTTATTTACATGTTCTCTTAAATATTTTCGACTAATTGGATGTTCAGGAAATCGTTCATTAAATTGTCGCTCTGTTTCATGTACATTTCTGCCAGCACGAGCGAATATTAAAATTCCTCCGATTTTGTGCTCTAAACTCCTTCTAGCCATTTTGATCTCGCCTTTCTTTGGTTGTACTTGGTCGGGTAGAATTCCAAGATAGAAATGAATTTGCATGCTGCCTTAAATACAAAATTTCAAGGTACCTACAAACTTTAAAATTGTTGTTATGACAATTTTTTCTTAGAAGTTTTAAGAAGAACTTTCTTTTTATCCTTTTTTTGCATTGATTGTTTCATAAAAACATTCTAAAAGAATTGCTGATTTTAACCCTGCTTAACTCGAGCGTAGACCGACCTTACTGACCGTCCACCATTTATCTGGCCCATTGTATCTGGTAGTCAACGAAGATACGTTGGTTTTTCCGGCGAAATTTCGCATTTTGTTTAATATTTATGTAAAAAACTAATAAACCGATATTTGATTGTGAGGTATCGTTGGATTCGTATTGTTTTATTCTTTCGGAAGATACCATAATATACTGGGTGTTCCATTTAAAAAAACAAAGTTGATCAATTTTCCGGAAAAACTAAAAGTGATAGCAACATTTTCCATAAGAAAATATTTGTGCTGATAAAATATAGAACCTGACTTTTTTTGCTCATATTGATATCTCAATCTGTTCGGAAGTTAAAAATGGGGGGGGGTTACTTTACGCTAGCACTGTATTAGGAAAATATGTACTAAAAACTTGTAAATATCAAAATTTTAAAGAATTTTATGCACTAAAAATAGTTTTATTTCTATTGTATATTTTGAACAGAAATGTTCAATAGAAAAGAATTGATGCAAATATGGTTTAAATAGCAAGAATTATGAAATATTTTGATATGTATAGTCTAACAACCTTATAGTATTATCGTACAAACAGCTAGTACCTTGAAATCTGGTAATGTATTTTAAAAACGCTTGTGCGCCTTCACACCAGTGGAACTAAATGGGTTAATATAAATTTTAGAAAAATTGATTAAAAATTACAAAGATGATATTGAAAAATAGTGACATGTAAATGGGAAAAATAACGATTTTCTAATATGTAGCAAATTGTTTGTGATTTCAATTTGTAACAACTGGTTTTAAATTTGATATCAAAAATTATCATTCTTTTTTCCAATTTGACTCCCCTTAATCTTTCGATGGTAAATACATTATTTATCATCATGATCTTAATTTATATTTTAATACCTTTATATTTTATTTACTAGTCGTGTCTGAAGCCGTTCTCAAAGAGAACGAAACATATATAGCACCGATAACTTAATAAATTTACCATCGCTTCTCACCAAATTTTGGTTTATTTATTTAATATTAACGCTGAAATTGGAGGAAACTCTTGCCATAATACAATGAACCATCATTGTTCGAAATCTAGTTCAATAATTTCAAATTCGTTATTTATATCTAACAGTTAAGTTTAATTATTGGGAAATCAACCAAAAAAGGGGGAAGGAATCAAAAAACTTCCTTTAATTGGACCAAGCCTTCGATAAATATATTCTTATCTTCGTCAGGGTACGTCGCAGTTGGAAAACACCCAAGACACAAGGAGAAGGAAAGAAACAGAGTTAAGGACCAAAAACTTACAAAACGCACTTTATAAGTAGCACTTTTAACCCTAATAATAAACTTAAAATTTATTAAATAATAGACCCACAGGCCGACATTAACATACGGCAGACGGCCGACGCACAAGTTAAACGTTGGTTAAAAATAACACAACCTAGTACTTTTCTAGCCTTAAAAAATTTATCACAAGAGATCAATAGATTACATGCTACAATAGGAAATATCACCCCCCGCTTTGATGTTTAGTGAATTAAAAAACCGCCTTTATAAGAGTCAATGAATTACATAAAAAATCGTAATATAAAAAAGTTCAATGAATTGACATCTGATTTTAAGTTCGATAAGTTGGTTAAAAACAACTCCAAATGGTTTGCTACCCAGTCTGACTGTCAAATACCCTAGGATGTCTCTAACTTTTTCTCCCTGGGTCCTAAGTTTGGCCGGCCGGTCATGTTGGATTCATCCTTGATTCCTCAGCATCTCTGTGTCGTCGAATGTGTTTTCAGATCTATCCCCCAGGTATCCCTTTACTCGAGAAGGGCCAGAGTCACCAATCTCATTACCATTCTTGTAAAAACAAATGCTCTCCCTATGGCTGGTCTTATTTGCCGTCTTCACGTTAAAGCTGTGTTAATTTTTGAAGGAAGACAGGCCTGACCCGCTTGTGATGGTTCCTGCCGATATTGGGACAAGTTACTGTGGTCCTCAACCAATCCCAATATGTTAACAAATCATTAACATTACTTGGAGACTGATCCACCTATGAGGTACTAAAGTCTGATCCCACCTCGTCCATCCAGGGGAAACAAAACAAACCTTATAAGGAACTACTGGATAAAGAATACATTTCCAAACAGGTATACAGGTCCTTGGTGAGTCATAATGGTATAGCCCCTAAATTCTATGGCCTCCGGAAGATCCACAAAGAGAGGTCGCCTTTAAGACCGATTATTTCCTTAGCCGGGCCCCCTACTTACCGGTTGTCTAGTTACCTGGCTACGATCTTGTCCTTAGCCCTTGCCAACAGAACCACCTACACCATCAGTTGTAACAATTCCGAAATTATTTAATGGTTTTCTGGGAATAAACCGTACAAACTATATATACCTGGCGCGTAACTTTTTTCTTTTAGAAACCAAAAATCACGTCTCGCGTTTATTATTATTGTAAAACATCCGCCCCGTATTTTGGATTGGCCCCAGGTGTCGGGGACATCCAGGCGATAGGAACGCCTCAAAAAGGTTTTTGCACCTCTCCAACACCCGAGGTTACTTAAGAGCTTGTAAGACCTTTTACTAGACAATTACAATCACAACCATAATGAAATCATAATCACAACGATAATCTAAGATATTTTTGAATCGAAACCTCATCAGCGCTCCGTTAGACAGCAACTTAGAATTCGCTTCAACGCCAACTCTAAGTTTCGCCGCATATCGAGAACTGTGACTTAGTTTCATTTGTGAACATTCTTTGCACTTCGGGCATCCGTGGCGTGTCGGTAATTTGTGTCTCCACTGAGGATTTGGTGCGAGTGTGCTTCACGGTTAAATTCCGAGAAGCCACCAAAAAGACCCACCAAATACAAGTCCTGAGTAAGTCTGTTTGCCAGTTTCCCTTATCACCTATCTGTCAACGACAATTAGCTGTCGGGGTTAGATTCAGAAAGATCTCTTCGTAAGTAACGTCCCGCAACGATTGTACAATACTGCATCAGCGTATTCTCTGATCGAAAACAGACAAGAAAAGTCTAATAAACATAGGTCCGAAAATGGACCAATTTCGAGATATTCAAAGTTTTAGTTTCATAAGCTTGGTTACGATGGTTAAGATAAAGTTTAATAAATAATAAGATAATATTAAGTTAATTAATACAGTTCATTAATAATTTAACAAAACAAGTAACAAAGATTGTCGAAGAAAATCGTTCAACCAGCATAAAAACAACGAATATTTAACAAATTGGAAAAGATTCATGTCATAATAAATGTTCAATATGCGCACCATTTACTTCTAAACACAAACGGATACGTTTTCTAAATGAACTTCTAATGCGTTCAAAGATACCAGGAATTTGTTTTACTGTGTCAAATGCGTTACTAATTTTATTCTTCAAATCCTGCACATTTTGAACGTCTTCAGAATAAACAATTTGTTTTAAATGTCCCCAAAACCAAAAATCTAACGGATTTAAATCTGGTGAACGAGGTGGCCATGGGACAGGACCTCCTCGGCCAATCCACTTATTGCCAAATCTGTTATTTAAGTATGCTCGAGTAGCGCGTGCATAATGTGCTGGTGCTCCATCGCGCATAAAGTAGCAATCTTCTAGAATTTGTTGAGGTAATTCATCAAATGCCTCTGTAAGGTCATTTTGTAAAAAATGTATGTAGGCATCGCCTGTCAATCTCTTTGGAAGAAAAAATGGACCTAATAACTAATCACCTATAACTCCAGCCCATACATTAACACTAAATCGCCACTGATGATGAGTTTCTAGTATTGCATGGGGATTTTCATCGCTCCAAACGTGCGCATTATGAATATTAAAAATTCCGCTTTGAGTAAATGTTGCTTCATCCGTAAATACAATGTTTATGGGAAAGTCGACGTTTACTACCTCTTCCTGTATGGCCCACCTACAAAAAATCTCTCTTTTTCGCCATCATTTTCTGTTAGAGCTTGAACGGTGTTGTAATGATAAGGATAAAGCAACTGCTCCCTTAAAATGCGGTGAACGGTTGTTTTGTTAATGTTTTCTTGTGCAGACATTCTTCTAATGGTGATTGAGGCATTTTCATCGACTCTTCTCAAAACTGCTTCTTCTAATTTCACCGGCCTTGTGTAATGTCTCTCCGTGGAATGGCTGTGGGTTACGCTTCCCGTTTCTTTTAATCTGAGAAATAGTCTGCTAAAGGTGTGACTATTAGGCAATCGTCTGTTCGGGAACCTTTGCGCGTAATGACGAGCTGCTAACGACGCATTTCCATCAGCTAGTCCGTAACAATACACCATATCCGCCATCTCTTCCTTGGAGTAATTAATAGGAGCCATACTTAATAGCTTTATTAAATTAAATAGTAAAATAATAATTTCGTGAAGTATTATTATTTTTTTTTGATTAGACAACTTATCGTAATCATAGTAACGACTTAATTATTATAAAAACAAATTTAAATTCATGATGTTAACAATATCAACTTATGAAACTAAATCTTTGAATATCTCGAAAATGGTCCATTTTCGGACCTATGTTTATTAGGCTTTTTTGTTTATTTTTGATCATAGAATACGCTGATGCAGTTTTGTACAATCGTTGCGGGACATCCTGAATAGTTTAAGCTTCATTTTTGTTTCATGTTAATTCTCTTTTTTGTTATTTTGACTAAGAATTAGGAAGCGCGAAATACTGTTTCTGGTGGCAGCGGTATTACCAAAGGTCGAGATCGTTCAGAGGCGGCCTCGCCACGCAGTGACTCCTTTGCTTTTGCCGGCGAGATGAGGAATGACTATTGACTATTATCCGGATTTTGTTCTGATATCGTTGGATGGGTAGTCCCCTCAGCCCTATCTTGGCCATCATTGTTATGGACTGGATCTTCGACAGCTGTATTCCTAGGCTTCCTTTCCGGCCACCTTTCATTTATAAATACGTCGATGACGTTATCTGTTCTGTTCCGTTCGACAGATTACTATATGTACAAAGGTAGTTCAACCGACACATTCAGTTCACTATCGAAATTGAAGCTGATGGCGGTGTTCCCTTTCTGGGCGCATGAGTCATTAGAAGGAGTGATCAACACATCGTCTTAGATTGGTATAGAAAGCCCACATATTCTGGTCGGTTCATTAATTTCTTTTCTTGCCACCCTATTCAGATAAAAATCAACACCCTCAAAGGCATGAAAAATAGGGTCCTACGCATTGCCGACCAAGAATTAGAGATCGTAATCTTAAACTCCTGTCGGATATTTTTTACAACAACGGTTTTCCCCGTTCGTTGGTCAGTAGAGATAGATAGGTTAACCCATAGCAGTCCTAACCGTACTGTCCCTTCTCAACTTGATTGGTCAACCATACATCCTTCTGATGACGATGTGCCTCCTGCACTTCCCACTTTTGCCAAGTTTCTCTTCATTCCTGGTTTCACTGATAATCTGATCAACATCTTCAGTGATTGTCCTCTGAAGTTTGCCAAATACACCTGCAAACCGTTAAGAAGGTTGTTTTCCAGGTTGAAGGACCTCACTCCTCTTCTTCTCCAGTCGAATTTGGTTTACAAGATCGATTGCAAAGGTTGTGAGATGTGCTATGTAGGCACCACTTTCCAATATCTTAAATCAAGGGTGTCGCAACACATTTGGGATTGTGCTGCTTTGAAGTCTGGGGGGACTGCGTTGGTTGAACACCATGTTTCCACGGGTCACAAGTTTGACTTTGATCAGACCAAGATTCTCTGCAGAGAAAACCTATACAACAGGAGACTCTTCCTGGAGATGTTTCACATCTTTGCTCATTTCCACCCCTTTCGTGTTTTTACCATCATTGGGGTTTTATTGCCTTCGGGCATCAAATAATGTTCTAAAATTAAAATTAAACTGGTTTACCGAGTCCCACTACCGTTTATGTTCAAAAATTTACACCGGGCATGTTTCGGCCATTTGTGTTGCCCTTTTAATTTTGTTTAATAGTTTCCACTGCCCCTGGTTGTGTTATTTTAAACCAACGTTTAATTTGTGCGTCGGTCTTCTGCCGTATGTTAATGTCGACCTGAGGGTCTATTATTTAATAAATTTTAAATTTATTATTAGGGTTAAAAGTGCAACTTGTAAGGTCCGTTTTGTAAGTGTCTGGTCCTTAACTCTGTTCCTTTCCTTTCTCCTTGTGCCATGGATGTTTTCCAACTGCGACGCCATCTTCTCTCTTTGTCTGCCGTCAACCTGGTGACTTTTATTTCCTTAAGTTTTTCTCCACAGAGCCAGTTGCCGTCATTGTTCGATCGGTACGCGCCGTTTATTGACGGTTGATCGCGTTGGTAGTTAACAGTTGTTAACCACGTTGTCGTTGTATTAATTTAGTGTTTTTGGTCTGGATATTAGTTTTCCCTATTATAGATGTCCTCTTGGGGATTTAGTTCTGTTCAACATCAATGTATTAATTTAATAATTTTTACATTTTAACCTCTAAATGTAATTATATGTATTGAGAAAACAATATTTCCTTTGAAAGATGATATTTTACTTTTAATTATCGGTGCTACAAATTTGTTTCGGTTATTAAACCATCATCAGGCACCACGTCTAATTGTCAATAATAAGTTTTGATAATGTAGCTGGATAAGACATATCAAGACGAACCAAGAATTTCGTGATCGTGACGTGATGTTCGCAAAAGTGCAAAAAAAATTTGTATAGTTCCGCTGTTGGTTAAAAGAGGTCGTCCTGAGCTCAATTCAGTTAAATTCAGTTATTCATAGCGACGCTTTTTTATATCAGCTTACAATTAGTCATCCTACCGTTGAATGATTTTATTCGTTGGAGAATATATTCCGGTGTAGTCTTACGCGATTCCTATTCTCGATATTATTTGGTGTTTTTTTCGTNTTATTTGTTTCATCAATATTTGGAATTGAGTTGTATCCATCAAAGCTTACAAGTGCCAGTTCATATTGATAATTAGGAATCAGTTCTATTGCAGGGTGGTAATTTGCTGTTAGAACAGATGTTTTTCCTACTAAATCAAACGTCCACATACTTTGATTGTTGAAGCTATAATGCGTCTGATGATAAATTTAAACATAAATGACCACAATTACTTGTGTTGTAGGTTTGATATTGATTGTGATTGTATTTAATAATTACATTATTTCCAGCACTCTTGAAATAATTGACAATTTCTTTACTTGGTTTTAAATTACCAAAACTATCGAAATAAGTAATTATATTTCCCTTTTTAATATAGGCTGTCCAATGAGTACCAGGTCCTTTCACACTATCCAAGTTAATAATACCTCTTTCATTATTATTAATACGCACAGGTAATTTATCTTGCATGAATATCCCTCTAAACTCTGGTATCCCTAATATTTTCACATAACGCATCAAGTCAACGTTTGTTAGCGCTTTCTGCTGTTGTATGGTTTTTCTTGGCGTGTCTTTAAAAAAACACCTAATCCTTTTTTATATGGTTTTAAATACAGACCTTTACCTAAAGCTATTGATTCCATCGTTTGATTATGTCTTTGACTTTCCTTGAGTGCCGCTTGTGCTTGCTTCGTTTTATTGACAGCACTTATAACGGAAGCAGTGCCACCTGCTAGAGCTCCTAATGCACTTAAACCAGCAAAAATTGGAATGAGCGGAAGTATACCACCGCTTTTTGGAATTGTAATAACTCTAGAACGAGGTTTCTTTTTGACAATACCTTTTACGGCACGTAAAGCTAACTTTGCAGCAGATTTCAAATCATTAGTGCTTGACTCTTTTAATTTTATTTTAGCATTTTTAACGGCTCTATTAAAAGAAATCGCTTTTCCACTTGCTCCTTTCTTCATGGTCCAATCACTTCAATGGTCAACAGACAAATGAATATTATATGTTTAAATTCAGTCTTATAAAGGAGTCAGTTATACCATAAACATGAAAGTGATAAAACAACCTTACACATTAAATATTGATGATATTGATAATCGCTTCAATGGTCAACAGACAAATGAACATTATATATTCAAAATCAAACTTATATAATAGTTAGTTATACAATAAACATGAAAGTGATAAAACAACCTTACACATTAAATGTTGATGATGTAACAATGCAATTTAATAATAATCAATCACCTCAAAACAGAAAGCATAGTTATTTATTTCCAAATAATCTACGTTGCATTATATCCGGACCTTCTAACTCTGGTAAAACAAATCTGATAATTAGCTTATTACAGGATCCTAATGGACTATCATTTAAAAATGTGTATGTGTATTCAAAGTCATTGTATCAAAACAAATATGAATATTTGAGAAAATTGCTGCAGCCTATAAAAGGTTTAGGATATTATGAGTATAGCAGTAGTGATGACATAATGCATCCTTCTAAAGCGAATGAAGATTCGGTTTTTATATTTGATGATGTAGCATGCGATAAACAATCAATTATTCGTGATTATTTTTGTATGGGACGACATAAGGCAATAGATAGTTTTTATTTATGTCAGAGTTACACACATATTCCAAAGCATTTAATACGTGATAATGCAAACTTTTTAATACTTTTCAAACANAAACATCGTGGTGTGTTCACCAAAGGGTATACTCCTAACTGGAGCAATGAAGTTTTTAAAATTGTTAAGATTCAATATAGTAATCCAGTGACGTATTTATTACAAGATTTGAAAGGTGATGACATTAAAGGAGCTTTCTATACTGAAGAATTACAACGGACTCATTATCCTGACATACAGTTGATTGAAAAGATTCTAAAACGGAAAGGAAACAGAATGTACGTCAAGTGGTTTGGAATAGATGAAAGAAGTTGGATTAAGAAATCAGATATTGTGTAGTAGTAATTAGATTTTTTTAAATAAAACAACTTTTTTAATATGTTATCTGGCCCTTATTTTAGTAGTATACTTATCTCCTCCGCCTTCAAATTATATGTTTTGTTTAAACGTTTCTTTTGTGCATCAATAGGTTTTATACAACTGTATACTAAAACTAAAGTAATTAAAACAATATATTTTATTATGTTTTATTTATTCATTCATTTTTAACAATTTTTCACGCAATATTTTATCAAGAATTCGTTCAATTTCTTTAAGGTCGCCGTTCAATCACGTGATGTTAGCAAAAGTGCAAAAAAAATTTGTATAGTTCCGCTGTTGGTTAAAAGAGCGACGCTTTTTTGTATCAGCTTACAATTAGTCATCCTACCGTTGAAAGATTTTATTCGTTGGAGAATATATTCCGGTGTAGTCTTACGCGATTCCCATTCTCGATATTATTTGGTGTTTTCTTCGTGCTTTTTTGTGTTCGAATGCCTTTTGGTTTGCGAAATGCCGCACAAACATTTCAGAAATTTATCAATAAACTTGGTTAGGCCTTACTTGCCTAACTTTCCACCAGCGGCTTTCTTCTCTAAAAAGATGACCAATGGTCAAATGAAATATTCCACATTCGATAGAGAACTGCTAGCTATATATCTAGCAGTTAGACATTCTACTTCTAATAAACGCATTTTTTTCAAAAACTGAAAAACCCCAAAACAAATTCGATATATCAACTATATAGTTGAATTTACCTACGAGATATTATACATCAAAGGCAAATTCAACACAGTCCCGGATGCATTATCAAGAGTTGACATCAATACCTTAACTTCTCACTATCCCTCAGAGACAATAATAGGAAACGCACAAAATTTAGATAAACAACTAAAATTTCGACTTCAAAAACAAAATCTAAATTTAAACAATACTTTCCATTTATCTAAGATTAGATCATCCACCTCTAACTTAGATCTTTGGTACGAGAATTCTTTTACACGTCCTAGATTATATACCTATGAAATTCCGAAAAATCATTTTCGACATATTTCATTCTCTAACACATTTAGGTTTCAAAACCACCTTAAATAATATCAAAAATCGTTTCTTTTGGCCACATTTAACCAAGCAAGTAAAATCATGTTGTAAAACTTGCATACCTTGCCAGAAAACTAAAATCCAAAGATACACAAAATCTCCACTTCTAAAATTTAATCTACCTACTGGTAGATTCGAACATATACACATAGATCTAATAGGTCCTTTTACTCCTTCATTAGGCTGTTCTTTTGTACGAACAGCCATAAATCGCTTCACTAGATGGCCCGAAGCGTACCCAATACCTGATACGACATCTACTATAGCCGCAACATTTCTAAACCAACATTTTTCAAGATTTGGTATACCACACACTATCACACACGACCAAGAAAGGCAATTCGAGTCCCGATTATTTCGCAATTTCAATAGATTGTTAGGAACGCCTGTAGACGCCTACAGGTGGAACAACGCCCTCTCAATTATGCTATTAGTCCTTAGACCTTCACTTAAAGGAGATCTAGGTTGTTCGCCAGCAGAGTTAGTGTATGGTCAACCCCTCCGCCTACCCGAAGAATTTATTATCACTTCACAGGACCATTTAGAAACGGAACAACTTCTAGTTAGTCTCAAAGAAACGTTTTCAAGTTTAAAACCAGTACCTACTACTTTTCATTCAAAAATGAAACCTTTCATTCATAAAGATCTATTTGTTTCAGACTTTGTTTCCCAAGGTTTCCCTTGCACCAAGGTTTGAAGGCACTTTTAAAGTTATTAAACGCTTTCAAAAAACTTTATTATTTTAAAAGATAACAAGGAATTACACTAGTCTACAAAAAAAAATTCATAAAATGTACATTTAACGCCACTGTATTTTTCTTATGTATTTTGGTCCCCTAAACCCAAAAATCACTTTTAAAATTTTTTCTATGGATACATTTTGGAGATATGATTTTTTTTAGGGGTACGACCGATCTGGTCGTGCTATTCATCAAATTAAAGAGTATTGTATAGCCAATAAATGGTATTAATACTTATTCCAATCAGTTCAGTAGTTTTAAAACAATGGCCCATAATATGTGAAAAAGGGATTTTTTTTAAACAAAAAGTGAACCAAAAATTCATTCAATATCCGTGTGTAGTCGCAGAAAAATTCTTTTTTACCTTCTACGTAAAGTTTGCTCTTTTAAGAAGACAAAAAGGTACGCAGGATAAGAATATATGGAGAAATTACCAAAAATTATGATCTTCTATATGTGAAGGCACAGCTTTTGTTCTGTACATGAAATTCCGCGCAACTAGACCGTTAGAAATGTTTAGGTTTCATGTTTCGTACGTTTCTAAGATTTTACGTGTAGGAGCTATTCATCCCAATCTTTCAATTTAAAATAATTTCAAGATGGCTGCCACATTCAGTGTACCGGAAGTAGCCTACAACTTTGTTATTTTAAACGGAATGCTACAATTTTTATTGGATATTTGAATTGAAAAACTGTTTTGTTTAATCAAAAATCACAATCCAAAATTCACTCGCAAAAAGAGTACCGCAAAAAGTCCGTCTTATTTTTTACATACAGTTTGTACTTTTACAATAGGAAGACAGTATTTACGACCAAAGCCTATAGAGAAATATCGAAAATATGTAATTATTTGTGAGTCAAAGTACCAAAAACCAGCTTTTCCTATTTCTGTAATTTTTCTCAAAAAAGCACGAAATACAGTGATTCATTTAGTTTATTTTGATTATAACATTTAGGTATTAATAAAATAGTATGCACAAGTCTTAGAAATAACTTTGCCCCCCGCTTTGCCTTCTGCTTCTTTGAGAATCCGTCTCTCTTATGAGGAACCAGATATAGTCTCCCATCATTCTTTCATCCCAAATTCGCTGATAACGCCGCTCAATGTTCTTCATTTGTTGGTGGAATCTTTCGCCATGTTCGTCACTTACGTCACCAAGATTCTCCGGGAAGAAATTTAAGTGTGAGTGTAAAAAATGAATTTTTAGAGACATATTTACACCTGTTGGAAAAAATTAAAATAAAATTAAACGTATAACAGCATTATGAGCTTTCAC
>NW_019280645.1:38076-54794 GCF_000648695.1 Onthophagus taurus | reverse complement strand
AATAATCTTTATTTTTTATCTTTTTATCTTTTACCAACAGTTGCTATGGAAAGTTTGTTAACCACAAGCGGAAATGCGCGTGAAAAAACAACTATATTTTAAATAAAAAACAATGTATTAAATGAAAAAATTTATTTAAACCAATAAAATGTATATTTAATCTTTACAATACATTTTCTTTAGAAATCCAACTGTTCTGAGACGAATCAAAACCTAACCATTTCACGTACAATCTATCCCCTTTCCTCCTTCTTATCACTTTTTCAACGAGATAAACGTCAGGTTGTTTAGATAAACTGAGCTCAAATTCATAAAATGCTCCTGAAATGGGTTGACCATTCATATCCTCCAACAAATATGTTACAGGGTTTGTTATCTGAACTTTAGCAATCTTAAACAATTCAGTAGTCCAATTTGGTAGGTATCCTTTATCGAAAACATGTTTATGTCTACTAATTCGTACCGTATCGCCAACTTTAAACTTTCCTTTACCAGCAATTTTTACGAAATTGTAGACTGTACTGAGAAGCTGATTTTCAATAGATTTAGAATTTATTAAATTGGGAGCTAGCTTTGTAGTCCTATGCTTTGAAGCATTATAAACTTTAGCTATATCATTCAAAAGATGTAACCATTTATGATTTCCGTAAAGACTAAAGTATTTATAGAGCCTTTCCTTTACAGTTCTAATTACTCTTTCAGCCATCGAAGCCTTCATCACGCTATACGTTGAGTAGTGGTTAATTTTAAAATCTAACATCAGCTTTTTGAAAGGTCGATTGTAAAACTCCTTACCCTGATCAGTTTGAAGATTTTTCGGAACCCGACCTTTCAATAGGATTGAATGGAATCCTTTAGTAACGTCGTTGGAACTTTTACTTTTCAAAGGCTGCATCCAGAGATATTTTGAAAAGCAATCGATAACCACTAAAATATATCTATATCCAGAATTTATCTTCGCAAACTCGAGCATTTCAATTAAATCAGCTTGCCATAAATCATCAATACCCTTCAATATGGTATGCCGTCGGGGGAATATGCGACGTGCGGGACGATGTATCTCTTCAACGATAATATGTTTAGCCTTTGATGGTAACATCCTCAAGGATTAGGTACAACTCGTTTTTCCAATGTATCAAGACGTGAATTTATAATGTTTTCCATATCATCTAAACGATTTAGTAAACTTCTAACACCGTCTTCAAGTGCAGTCAAAGTTCTAGTATGGGATGTTATGTTTTGTGTTAATGTGGCCTTATAGTTATTTAACCTTTGTTGATTCAATAAGATTTCAGTGTTAATACGTTTGATATCTTGTAAAATTGTAGCTAATTTATTTTCCAAACGAGTCAATTCCCCAGATGTATATAGTTGTTTAGAGTTCATTTGAGATCTAATACTCTGACATTCGGCAATTAATCTGTCTACGTTTGTTTGCAGTAAATCTTTCAACTTTTGTGAATTCGCATCAACATAGCTTTTTATAGCGCAATCACTATCATCAGTGGGATTTTGAATGTTGGATAGTTTACGACCTTGGAAATCGAAATCACCACTCGATGTTAATGGTATTCTACCACCGCCACTACCACCACCAATACCACCACCTTCAAATGCTGAAGTATTATAAAATTTATTACGAGACGTACGCCCAAACTTATCGATCCCCACACTACCAAATACTCGACTCATTGGTAAAAAAAATTATGAAATGATTTCACACTCCTTTAACTCCTCTAAAATTGATGTAATTTCATTCACATGGGAATTGTTCCCCGCAACTTGTGACGCGTACAACAATTTTAATCGGTCTACCAATTCGTTTGCATCATCCCAGTATTTATAATCAATATTCTTAGAGTTAACTTTAAGATGGTGACCACTCATTAAACCTCCTCCCCTAGACTTATGCTGCTGCGCAAGTGAATTCAATAGAGGTTTAATGTTTTTAGTATACTTTTGCGATTTAATTCCGACTACAACACCTTCATAGTTCCGTTTATGTGCGCCGGTATACTCCAGAATGGTTCCATAATTATTGAGATCGGATTGATTGTAATTTTTAGGTAATTTTAATTGTATAAGTTCGTAAAGACCTTGAGAAGTTGGAATAGATATTTCACCTCCAAGTAAAATTGATTTAGGTTTAAACTCAATGGATTTCGATCCTATCATCCAACCATTAGCTTTACCATCAAACCTTATACCCATTCTCTCATCAATACCTTTCTGCTGTCCACCATACATGGAATATAAATTTCGAACTTCGATAGGTAAATGTTCCAATGGAAATTCCTCCGTTTTGATTAGGCTTTTACTGGTAGGTGTTTTAAATACATCATCATTATCATCATCATCATCATCATCATCATATTCAATATCACTTTCAGGGAATTCTAATTTTTTTCTATTCAGAGTTTTAACATCTTGAACAATTTTTTTAACTTTAGTTGGCTTCAATTCACTATCATCAATTGATTCATGAAATTTCAATTTCTTTCCAATAGGCGTTTTAATGTCTTCAAATTTCCTTTTCAATTTAGTGGGGGGCTTCAATTCGCTATCATCGACGTGACTTTGACTGAGATGATAGTGTACGGAATGACCTTTATCAGCACTTAACTTATGGGAAATGTCTTGCAGTCTATCCGTTACAGGTTGATGTAGCTGTTTGATGAGACGATCATCACTCTCCCTACCAAGTTTAAGAGCTAAATACTTTTTCTTTATATTATTGGTTATAGCAATAATTGCTTTATCTCGTTTACGTAAAGTGTTTTTAGAAAGTTTACCATCGCTGGATGACATGTTCATCATCGCAATGAACTTTATGCGAATGTGATAATTTAGTCTGGGTAAATATATATATCCATTCCTATACGGTATCTACCATCCTTTACTTCAAAATCTTTCATAATAATCAAGGGGTCATATTTATCACTATTCCAACATCTTTTACACATATCTTTAAATACATCAAATTTCATATCCATATTTACATGCTCATCGTAAACATGTTTCAAATTAACCTCATCCTGCTTGAATAGGATCAAAACATTTGCGTTATCACGAATTAAATGTTTAGGAATACGTGTATACGTTTGAATGAGATAGAATGAATCGACATCCTTATGCCTCCCCATACAGAAAAACGCTCGAATCTTATCTTGTTTATCACAAGCAACATCATCAAATATAAATATCGAGTTAGATTTAGCTTCCATCGGATCGATAACCTCATCATTATCACTGAAACGATATAACCCAATAGCCGGCAACTTCTTCATAACTTTACTTAACAGTTCATATTTGGGTTGATATAGAGACTTTGAATATATATAGATATTTTCAAAACTTAAACCATTTTTATCGAAAATTAAGTTTATCATTAAGTTAGTTTTACCACACCCACTAGGACCACAAACTATAGCACGTAAACTATTCGGTATAAGATCTCCATGTCGACTTTTACTCATTGCTTGAGATTGAGTGAGTTTATCGAGATCGTGTAGTGATAATGAGAGAGATGGGTGTTTAACCACACGCATTTTACAGTAAACTATGAATTTGAAGATTATGAGCAGCTATATAAAGGATGCGGGGCTGGGGATATCGCACTCGAGTGGAAATGCTCTATAGAGAAAGTCATCGTCTATCTGCAGAGAAGGTTGATGGAAGAGGAATTCTAAATACAATCATAAATAAGCTTCCAGTCGAGTTACACATTCCATCGTATCAATACTGCGGACCTGGCACTAAATTGGAAAAGCGATTGAAACGTGGTGATAAAGGGATTAATCCATTGGATCAAGCTTGTAGAGAACACGATATAGCCTACTCTAAAAATACTGATATAAAACAACGTCACGAGGCGGATAGACGTTTGGAGGAGAGCGCTTGGGGGCGTGTGAAAGCTAACGATTCATCAATTGGGGAAAAGGTATCGTCTTGGTTCGTTACAAACGCTATGAAAGTGAAAAGAAAGTTAGGTATGGGGTGTATTAAACGTCGAAATAGAAAAAAAAGAGTGGTTAAAGTGAAGAAGACGAAGACGACCACTAAAGGTGGTTCATTAAAAATGAAACGCAAATTACAACCATTCAGAAGTAAATTGGTGAATCAGATAATTAAAACTTTACCGAAGTCAACTGATAATATAAGGGATTCTGCTCGATTGGCGATAAAAAGTGCACGAGTAGCTGTTAAATCTATGGGTGGCAAGAAAAAATTTAAACTACCTCGCGTAATACCAATACCAATTAAACATGGGGGTATATTACCCCTCCTACCAGCAATATTTGCTGGACTTTCAGCATTGAGTGCACTATCTGGAGGTGCGGCCGGAGTATATAGAGCGATAAAGAAAACGCAAGAATCTAAAGAAAAATTAAAAGAAGCTGAACGTCATAACAAAGCAATGGAAGATATTGCTATAGATAAATCGGGGAAAGGCCTTTACATTAAAAAATATAAAAAAGGTTTAGGTCTATATTTAAGTAAGAGGAGACAAAAAAACTTATAGATAGGCTACTCGACAGACCCCTATCAAATTTCGATATATTACGATATGCTAAACTGTTAAAGATTCCACATTTCCGCGGAGTTTTTATGAGGAACGCATTGCCTGAAGGAAAACCAAAGTACAATGAATCAGCTGTTGTAAATTTAGATAGTGAAAAGGGGGGAGGTACACATTGGGTGGCCTATAAGAAAAATGGCAATGATGTTATATATTTCGATAGCTATGGGGATCTCAAACCCCCAATGGAAGTGTTGAAGTACCTTAAAGAATGCGATATCATTTACAATCATGAAAATTTCCAAAGAGCTAATTCCTACAATTGTGGACATTTATGTATAAATTTCCTACTCAACGGCCTTAATCACTCATTCGGTTAAACATGTCGCAGACGTTAACACTCGTCAGCACGAAAAGCGAAATTTCCGAAGATTACTATCCACCCATTGAACTAGATCCACGTTCAAGTTACTCATTGGCTCTAATTGGTCTATACACCTATAACAGTATCCCCAATATTGAAGATGGTGTTAATAATAAATTCTATTTTACTGAAATTAATCCTATAAATACAAGTCGACAAGCGATAATATCAGCCGGACCTCCACGACAAGAAATTTCAATTCCAACAGGGGCCTATGAAATAAATGATATTGAATTATTTTTACAAAAGGAGATTTTACTACGCCTTGGGTTAACTACCGTGGAAAATCCTGAAAAGTTCTTCTCATTGAAGGCCAATAATAATACCTTACGATGTGAAATACAGAGTGAATATTTCGAAATTGATTTCACCGAATCGAACACAATTGCTTCGATTTTAGGGTTTTCAAATAGAAAGTTACAAGATTCGAAAAAGCATTACTCCGATCTACCGGTTAACATAATTCGTGTGACCACAGTTCGAGTGGAGTGTAATATAGTTTACGGTTCATATTACAATAGTAAAATGTCACATACACTATACGAATTCGCACCGTCAGTGGACCCTGGATTCAGTATAAATATAGAACCTACGAACCCCATATATCTATCAGTCGACAGCGATCGTCCGATATCGAACATCACTCTGAGATTAATTGATCAAAGAGGAAAATTGGTTAACTTTCGAGGGGAGGAAATTGTAATTAGACTGGAACTGAAACGCGCGTCTTAATGGGATTTGTGTTTAAAATTGGTGGGGGTGTTCAACCAAACCACCGCCGACACCCAGAAACCTATAGACGAAGAAGATATAAAGTTAGAAGGAAATCTCCAAAGTCAGTCTGTAGAAAGATATCATTGCGAGCGGACAACCGTAGATTTCTTGAAAATTTAGAATATAATGTCCAGCCAAAAGTTAAATATATATCGCGAACCAATCGTAGATAATTCCATCGCTAGAGAGGAAGTTCACAGCTACAATCCATCAACAAATTCCTTTGAAAACAATGATACATTCACGATAGACTTAAATCAAGAGGATGTGTTATTCTCATTTTTTGAAAGCTATATTAGGATTGAGGGGAAATTTGATGAAAGGCTAGCCGTCCAAGCAGATGAAATTCATTTAACGCACAACTTACCTGCATTTCTATTCGAGTATATCGCATTCGAACATAATGGTACTGAAATCGAACGAGTTCGTGAACCCGGTTTAACATCACTCATTAGAACCCTATTACGACAGAATGATGTAGAGTGTAAAGCATTAGAAATAGCTGGGTTAAAGTGGCCTCTCGAAGGAGGTTTACCTACGGTCGGTGCAAACAAGAGTTTTGTATTTCAAATACCATTGAGCCATATATTTGGAGTATTTAGAGATTACAATCATGTGATGAGAGGACGCTTTAAATTCAGATTTGTTAGAAGTCGCACTGATTCAAATTGTTACACATCCATATCCACAACTGCAACATTGAGTACGGCAGTATTTACTCTAAAATCGGTAACACTGTTAGCTAAGCATATCTATCCAAGTCCATCCATTAAGTTTAAGTTGTTAGACGGTTTAAATAAAAATTCAAATATACCAATACCATNGTTCGCAAAACAACGCATTAATATTAAAAAATTATGTGAACCAATCGAAATTTATGCTGTAAACCAATCAAAATGTATTGTACTGTAAAAAATAAATGTATATATTTTGTAAACTATTGAACTTTCATTCATTCAGTCCTTAACGTACAACAAGTTAAGATGTACCTCCATATTAATTTTAAATCTATTTACCTGTTGATATATATATTGAAATATATATCTGGAATGTTAAACGACGATACTGATGATATTTATAACCTTCTTGTTAAGTATGGACATATTTCGGCGGTGGACTTTGACGAACAACCCAATTTACATTTAGATCGTCAGGAAATGTTAGCTGAAGGTCTATCTCACTTTCAAAATTACTATCATCTCCCTATAACAGGGCAGGCTGATAATGATACGTTAAAGCTACTGTTAAAACCCCAATGTGGTAATTTGGATGTTTATACAAATTTAAACTATAAACATATAACGCGTAAGTGGAACTTTACTAAAATTAAATGGGGTTTGTTCCAACCATATCATCTACAGTCCGTAGAGCTATTTAGAAAGGCGTTTAACGTTTGGTCTGAGCATATAAATTTACAATTTCAAAAAACTTATCGAGATATTAACATTTTAATCGGGTTTCGAAGTGTGAATCATACACTTATCCAAAATCCTAGGATAAATTGCCCCGCTAAATTTGACTGTAAAGGAGGTGTGCTAGCTCACGCAGAGTATCCGAGTATACATAAAGATAAAGTTGAAATTCATATAGACATAGACGAGAATTGGAATTTCACTAATAATAACGAAAATGAAGTCAATTTATTACCAGTTATTATACATGAAATTGGACACTCTTTAGGGTTAGATCATAATAATCGAAATGATTCCGTAATGTATGCATATTATGGTGGAGTTGAAACCTTAAGTCAGCATGACATTGATAATATACAGAGAATCTATGGACGTAAATCACTTGATAAACCTAGTATCTCTACAACAACCTCAATTCCCACTACAAATAGAACTCAAACTTCGACTACAACAAGAACAACAACAACAACAACAACAGTAAGGCCATCACCATCAACAACAACAACAACAACAATAAGGTCAACATCAGTTTCAACTGTCAACGTCTCCCATATATGCGATGTGGATGAAAAGTTCACAGCATTTTTAATTTACGATAAAATAGTCTACGTTTTCTTTAAGCAGTGGGTTTGGTTAATTGATCTAAAGACTAAAAAACCGATTCAATCCGAAGCTGTAAACATTTTAGATTGGATACACCCCTTGAGAGGGGTTTTAGACAATAGCGACTATGACTATGTAGTGTCAGTAGATTCAAATGGTCTATTCACATTTATTATCAAAAATGAAATATATATAATTGAAATTAAGAGTTTAACTGTAAGGTATAAATATAGATTTTCTGAAACTGAATTAGGTTTAACTGATGCAAGTAAAATTAGAGGTGTGGTTGCCAATAATTACGGTTTGACATATATCTTTTTCGATAAACATTATATCATCCAGGTAGATGAGTACTTTACAGAAGAAAAAAGATTATAATGTCTGCAGATGAATTCTTTCCGGGAATTTCAAACAACTTCAGCGGTGTATATAAAACGCCTGATGGCTTATTAAATTTCTTTATATATTTAAAAGAGGTTTTGAGTAGTTCGAAAAAGAACCTATCTTTATTAGATATATCTTGTCCCTATAATTGATAAACTCAAATATATATTGTCTACAATAATTTTATCAAATATCACAATTCCAGCGGAAAATTAAATATGTTATGTATCAAATGTAAAAACTAAAAAAAAATGTAAAAATGTATCAAACAAACTTATTTAGGTTCTATGTAAATAAAAATTTTTCCACTTGTTTATTACATTTGTGGTTTTTTGTTTTTTGAAGTAGAATTAATTATCTTGACCAACTGTCATCCGTTTGTGGTTTTTTGTTTTTTTGAAACTGCTGTCTGTTTTTTACCGCAATTATCTACAACTTATTTTATTATTTAAAGACAATAGATATATAAAGGATGTTCTCGTTACCGAAAAGTTAATAGCATTTGTTCGTGATCGCGTAGACACCGTGTTATTTTTTATTTCCGAAAGTGAAAAGAAAAAAGCTCTAAACATGTTTATTTGTGAGTTCTGTCAAGTGTCTTTTACGGCGAAACATAATCTTGACAGGCATATGCGAGGTAAACATGGTCAAACTAATTTCGATTGTACCGTGTGTGGAGGAAAATTTTCAAGACGAGATAACTTGAACGTACATCTGAAACGATCTCATGGGTTATCTATGAAACGTCAAGCACCACCACCACCATTACCATCAACCATCGAACATCGATCAAATCTAGAGATGGAAGTTCCCGGTACATCTACTAAACATCAATCAAATTTGGAGATGGTAGTACCAACACCATCAACATCCCCACCACCACCACCACCACCACTAGGTAATAAACGTCATCGATATTCAGCACGTCTAGAGTCCATGATCGAAAACGATGGAAGGGTATGTCAAGTTTGTGGCGATTTACTACCATCACTTATCTCGCTTGAATGCCATCTTAGAACTGAGCATGTTGAAATAATCGATGATAATGTTAAAAAATTTAAGTCTTGCTATAAAAATAGGGTAGTTTGCTATAGAATTGATGGAGCTCAACCTGATGATGATATACCGTCATATCTATTGAAATGTTGTGAAACAGTTAATCGACTGATTGAACAACATCTCAATAGGACTGGTTCGGTAAAAGCTTAGATTGAGTTATTAGCAAATTATATTAAGTCCGGATTTGATGATGATATATAATGTATTAGTCGTATTGTCAATTGTAAATTGGTATTACAACATTTTTGAATTAGTTGAAATAATAGTTGTTAATTTATCCATTTCTTTAGATATAAAACCCAAAGCTTTTATTAATAAGATATTTCAACTAAATATTAGATGAAATAACTACTACATAATACGTTGTTATATCGATATTCAATAGTAAAAAAATCTAATCGTTCTTGTCGGAAATATATCTACATAATCAGAGGTCCATAAACTATTTTAGTAGATGAAATGATTATAAATTGTAACCATTTCAATTAGCTAAATTAACTACTACATTTAACAAACGTATTAAGTATTTAAAGTAAACAATCTATAAAATTATATTAGTTAAAATAACTGCAACGGTAGGCGAAACTACCACAATTTGGCGGCGCATTGTAGTTTATATGTGACGTCATCAACATCTCCGCTTCGGGCTTCAGTTTCATTCGTATAGAAACTATGATCGTGTTAATAAGTGTTCTCGTGTTTCCGAGTTGGTACAGTACTAATAATGTTCCAAGACGCCATAGTAGTAGACGAGGCCAACGTGGTTGCAAATTTATTGGAGAGTTGGGGTGTTTCACAACTAATTAACGATTTTGAAGGTAAGTGAAAAGATTAATCATTATGATACGGAATTAGTGCGTTTTCGATGTGACAATTTTTTTCTGTTGAGCATTTTTCTGTGTTGCGTTTATTATAATATTTTTAGTATAATATAGTCATTTCGTTGTTTGTTAGAATGTTTTCATTCTTGCATTTCGCGTTAATTTCTTAAAATACAATTAAAAGCAATTTTATATTCGGTTTTTTAGTTAGAGACGGAAAATTCGTTAAATCAGGCGTCTCACCGCTGGCGCCTGGCGTCCCGTGATCACCATCGTCGCGTCTACTTTTTTTTTTACCTACGTAAAATAATTATAATTGGTAGTATTTTATTAATATTATATCCTTTTTTTAAACAATACTTTTTCCTTTTCAATGCTTTCACCTTTAATTTTATGTTTTTGCTTAGTAGGTAGATAATGCGCAAGCATTTTACTAATTTATTAAAAAAGTTAGTTTGAAATTAACCCATTTATGCCCAGAACTATTTTTGGTGTAGTTTTTTGATAAACATTTTATTAGTTGATAGTTGATAAGTATAGAGGGTTGCACACAGGGTTGTTAAGTTTTAAACAATTTGTTTAAAACCTATTGTTTAAAACATATTTAACCTGTTAACCGGGCATGACGTATCAATACGTCAAAAAATAAATTTTTTTTTTTTGTCGTGATATGGATAGTACTACTATAGTAAGTATGATAACTCAGCCAAAAAATCAAAAAAAAAAATCGAAAAAAAAAGTGGCCCGGTTAACAGGTTAAAACACTAACATATGTTTAAAACCAAAGGCTATGGCCGGGTAAGCATGCAAAAAGTGCATGCTTACAGTCATGAATATTTTTAAAATTATCCCGAGTCAAAGACTCGGGGTCGTTTACAGTTTTCGAAAAACAAAGCATCCCTTTCTTCAGTATTAAAAAAAATTCTTGATACAAATTTTATTTTTTTAAATTTATTTCTTCTAAAAACATAAGAAAAACAAAATAACACAAAAAGAAATATTTTTGTTCAAGAATTAATCCACGATTAGCAAAGATAAAAATCATGAGTTTAAATTTAGTTTAATCTTTTTTAAATTTCAATTATTTCCTGCCCAAAAATGATTCTTTTTGTGTTATTTCGTTTTTCTTATGTTTTTAGAAGAAATAAATTTAAAAAATTAAAAATTTGTAACAAGAATTTCTTTAAAAACAGAAGAAAGGGATGCTTCGTTTTTCAAAAACTGTAAACGACACAAAAAAATGTTTCAAACAAAAATTATGTGGAATTATGTCATTTAACAAACTGTTAAATCGATTTTAAAAATTTCTTAAACATAGTGAAATTTTCATCCACTTCCGGTCTAACCGGAAGTGATAAAGCCACAACGCTAACCTCAAAAGGTAGACCTTTTTGTCCTGTATCGATGTTCCAAATGTCAAATCTGTGGGAGTTATACCACAAGTTATACTTTAGGAGAAAAACGGGGGGTCCCAAAAAGTTGGGACACCCGTATACTAAAACTAAAACAAAATTTACTAAAAACTAACAGACTTATTAATGATTTTCACTTTTCACTATTTAATTCTTTAAATATAGAAACTAATTTAACCCGACTATATTTAATTTACACTTCTTGTATTTACGTCGTATCTTATTACCATCCTTAATCTCTTCGAAATAGGACCAAGCGGGGTCCTATACGCGCTAGAAACGATGGGGGTTCCCCGAATGATATCGATTTCTGATTTAGTACATAAATGGTACGAATATTCGCTAGTTTAAAACACATGTTTAAAACAGGTTTTATTTGTTTAAAACTGATTTTTTAAGCAACGTCGTAAAATGGGTTTAAAACAAAAAGAAACAGTTTAAAACAATAAAAAACAGGTGTTTTGTTTAAAATAAAAAAAAAAACATGTTTTTTTTCAACCCTGGTTGCACATATTTTAGTCACTGGGTCGTTTTCGACCCGTTGGGCATAAATGGGTTAATTGATACTTCATTATGGCCTAAATTGGAATAATAAATTGTTTGAATTTGAAACCAGAAGTTAATTAAATCAATTTATTTTGTATTTTTTTTAGCAAAAGGTATTGATATAGAGGTGTTGAAGGAGCTAACATTAAATGACATCGACAATCTAATACTTACCTCACAATTTGGTCTAACAGTAAAGTTTAGGAAGGCGTTGTTTATATGGAAGACAGAAAATGTTGGTATTTGTTTCATCTTATTATCAATACACATTAGGGTCGGTCAAATTTGATTTTTTTTTTATTCAGCCATATGAATTCTAAGAAAAAAAATTCAGTAAACCATATCTCTAAATCAATTTTTTAGCTCCCCAATTTTCAATTGTAGTAGGCTGTATGACACGGTAACAAATTTGTTATAAAATTAGCGACATAAATTTCTCTACTGTGTAAATTTCACATTAAAAATGCGCAGACTGTAAACCCATAGACCCATAGAAACTAAACCTATAAACAATAAAATGTCATGTCTCGTGAAACAAAGGTAGTTTCGGTAAAATGTAGGATTTTCTGAGAGAAGTTCATTGTTTAACATCTTTAACATTTTAATAAGTCCTTTCCTTGATTGCGTCGCTGCAACCATTTCTTACACTACAATAGACGTTTATTCTACGTTTTTTCAGATAATAAAACACTGATCAAAAGGCTAACTCATGTTGTCGATAGTGCAAACTATAATAGAATCCAATTTTCTTTCATTTAATTTTTGTTCAAACCATTAAGACCAAAATACCTATTAAATAACATGACAATTTATTGACATGTTACCGTATCAAACAATTAATTTTAGAGGCAAAAATTACATTCAAATTTGCTATCAAAGCTGTTAAATTCGCGCGATAAATTTACGTCGTAAATTTTGTATCAAATTTGTTTCCGTGTCATACAGCCTTTATAATGTTTTCTACAACTAGATAAACTTGAAAATCGGGGGGCAAAAAATTTGGTTTAGAGATAGGGTCCACTGGAGTTTTTTTCTTAGAATTCAGTGCAGAATACGAATATGACCGAATAAAAAAAAAATTGTATAGTAATTTGACCCGCCCTAATATACATAGCTATGTATAGAAGTGTTCTTGGAAACTGCGTCGCGTAGGACGAGAACCACTGTGAGTTCCGACATGCCCCACAAGCCCATCTCCCTGAATTTCGTGTGCGCTCGACACAGCCCGCTTGGCCAGCCGCATTTCGGATCTCACAGCGGCTCTCGTCCTACGCGACGCAGTTTACAAGAACACCTCTGTACTTATACGGGGTCTCCTACGGAAGTGGGACATAAGGTTTGATAGAGAAAGTACAGTTGCAATAGTAAGAGATGTAAGTATATTTTAAGGGTAGTGTCATGTCTCAATCACTTTCGGTTATACCGGAAATGGCTACAACCATCATTATTTTTTAAAAAATTTTAATGTTTTCTTTTAGCAGTTACATTACTTAATTCTGAAATACTTATACTCGAAGAAATTTTTTGTATCGTTAAAAAAAAAATTTCCGGTATAGCCGGAAGTGATGGAAACAACACTACCTTCAAAAAGACATCCTTGCTCTGTATCGATGTGAGAAAATGTCAAATCCATGGCATCTATAGATTCCCTATAATATGCTACGTTTCACTTCCGTTGGACACCTGTATGTATTTATATTACATTGGAAATATTTTAGGGATATCTGACACCACTACCATCCACCGAAAGTGCATGTACAACACCCTCTAGTTTAAGCAGTTGGTTATATGAAAACAGTACTATTGAGGTTGATAAAGAAGGTGAGGAAAATAAGGAAAATGAACACAACATATTCTCACTGGTAATTATTATTTCCATTACTTTTTTTTTATTATGACTTTTAAATATAAATCATTTGTATTAAGGGTTTAGAAAAATTACTGCAGTCGACAATAACTGGAAAAATAATACTTCAAGATAGTGGTGCCCAAAAGTTTTTAAGTGTAAAGAATAGACATGCACTCACTACAATCATAGCCCAGTACTTACTAGACCATGACGTAACAGTGGGAAAAGCCGTCTACCAGGATATACTCAAAAAAATTTAAAAAAATTTTCTTAGAGAGGATGAGGTTTGTTATATAATACAATTAAAGTAATAGACGCTAATATAATTGCTGTTCACAGGTAACATATATTGGTGAAAAATTCAAAAGAGGAAAACTAGTAGAAAAGTATTATAATTTGTCAAAAAAATATCGAAACGTTGGTATCATTAAAAGTAAATACAAACGAAAACGTTCTACGGACAGTGAGTCAACAAGTAATTCAATTAATGAAGAAAGTGAAGACATTTTAGAAAAAGTAAGCGGTGATAAGGAATGGTTACGATATAATCAGTCTCCTATAGACATTGTTGAGAAAAAGTAGAAAAATACTTTTGGCATTAGAAGAAAAGACATTTTAAATGGATGTGGACGTAAACTGGCCGATCTTTAATCAAAATATTGACGTAACATTGGTAAGAATTTGTTGTAATAGCACTTTTAACTAAATTTATAATTATCCTTAATCGATTTTATTCTCAGTTTGAATTGGATTTTAATGTGCTACACAAAGATAGGTGTCAATTATTATTCTTGAAATGGCCCTCATTTTGTGATAAAATTACCGCAATTTACAAAAAGGACGTCAACGACAAGAAATGTAAACAAATATTAAGCTTACTAGAAAAATGTGATTTGCCGGAAGGTATTTTTATAATATGCCCACTTACCAACAGCTATTAAACTANAACTAGATCAATTATCCACATTTTGTCGTTAAAACAACAAGTTATTTTCTATAAAATGTTTATTATTACACATTAAAATTACTATTTCGACTAGATATAAGACCTAAAAAAAGGCGATGTAATACCAACAATAATTTTTTACATTGACTAATATTAACTAGATCAATTATCCACATTTTGTCGTTAAAACAACAAGTTATTTTCTATAAAATGTTTATTATTACACATTAAAATTACTATTTCGACTAGATATAAGACCTAAAAAAAGGCGATGTAATACCAACAATAATTTTTTACATTGACTAATATTAACTAGATCAATTATCCACATTTTGTCGTTAAAACAACAAGTTATTTTCTATAAAATGTTTATTATTACACATTAAAATTACTATTTCGACTAGATATAAGACCTAAAAAAAGGCGATGTAATACCAACAATAATTTTTTACATTGACTAATATTAACTAGATCAATTATCCACATTTTGTCGTTAAAACAACAAGTTATTTTCTATAAAATGTTTATTATTACACATTAAAATTACTATTTCGACTAGATATAAGACCTAAAAAAAGGCGATGTAATACCAACAATAATTTTTTACATTGACTAATATTAACTAGATCAATTATCCACATTTTGTCGTTAAAACAACAAGTTATTTTCTATAAAATGTTTATTATTACACATTAAAATTAGTTTTTTGTTAGCTAATACATTACACGAATACTTTAAATCTGCTGTTTGTTCAGGTACTGTAACTGAAAACAATAGCTAAGTCTATTTATTTTCCTAAGCATTACTATTAAGATACATTGAAGTATCTACTTAATAAATATAAATAGTTAAATTCGCCACTTTAATACTCAACTAATTTCAATTAGTTGTAACACCTATTTTATTTAGTTAGCTAACTTTTAACCACGAATTCTAGGCAATTTAACTAGAATTTAGTTAATCTATCTACAGTTTTTCTCTCTGTGTAGTAAACTTTCATGTTATAAGCGTTATCAAACAATACTGTGCGAGTTAAGACAACTCGATATAAAAATAAAACGTTCTCTACAATTTTTAAATAAAAGGGGTGAAGGGTTAAATAGAAGGACACGAAGTAAACGGGTGAGATGGCAAGATATCGCTTCAGCATTCGAATCTCGATTACGAACGGCAGCGATCGTCAATTTAACGCATATAGATCCACAAAAATTTTTGAAAGATTGTGTTCCACTCATTAAATCAAGAATCCGAAACATATTAAAAAAAATGAGCGGAGTAAAAGTGAATGTAGAACTATCAAGTAATTTTATTATTCCCACGACCGAAGAACAGGATATCAAATATTTTAATACACCTAACAGGGTAATATTACAATCTTCATGTATCAACACAATCTTAAATGAATTTATCGAGATAATTTTGGCTCAGGTTAGTTTCTTTCTATGTTTTATAAAAGCATATTAATTAGCTATTATTTTTTTTATTGAGATGAGTGAATTCGCTGAGCGAGATTCTGGTTGGGCATTCCTCTCCCTCAATTATTTATTGGTCTGCATCAATAAATATTCGCCCATCCACGGAGGTAGCTATATAGAGTTGCCTAGTAACTTGAGTAATAGGAAAAAAGGAGCGATTCTTAATATTCGAAATTTAAACGATAATTTGTGTTTTATTTATTGTATGCTGGCTTCTATATATAAAATCAACTCAATAGAGGCACGATCATATAATTATTACAATATTGAAAAGATCTTTAATTTGCAAGGATTAGATTTTCCTCTTAAATTATCGGATATTAGTAAATTTGAAAAACAGAATCCTACAATGTCTATTAATGTTTTCGGATTCAATGATGCTTTAGAATTAGTAGGACCATACTATCATACAAAACAAATAAAAGATAACCATTGTAATTTACTAATTTTGGAAAAAAATAATTTGCATCATTACTGCTTAATACACGATTTAG